>JAULUF010000015.1:4317500-4510000 GCA_031834385.1 Semotilus atromaculatus | reverse complement strand
TTGTTCAAGCGCAGCTTTTTTGCCGAGACGCAGCCATCGAGAGGCGACAGCTTTCGTCACTGCTAGTTTTTATACGATGGCTTGGTTGGACATGGCCATTAGGGTGGGGCTTGGCGATATGGACAAAAATATTATCGTGATAATATTACGTGCAATATCGATATTTATCACAATATTCATTTACCACTAATGGAGAAGGAAATTCTTTCCACAAATTCCACAAACTTTTTAGATTTAATAGATTCAAATGTATATAAACTATTTAAAAAAATAGTCAAATAAGATACTGCACACCAGAACTGCATACATTTAAAACATGGATGAAATTAGATCTTGGTCATAAGATATTCCTTAGAAATAATATTATTATTATTACTTTGAGAAGTAAATTTCAGTATACAGTAGTGAAATATTTCTGTCATAATTTCTTGAGGTTAAACCGAACTTGTCGTGAAGATCTTTCAGTTTTAGTTCCACAGTGTTCTTGTCCTCATATATCGAGACAGCAGATGCTGGAAACACTGTGTGTGAGCTTGTGTATCAGACGAAACCGCACATTCATTCACACAGAGACACGCATTAGCGACATCCATCGTCGCGTTTATTTCTGCTGTGTGATAACCTCTGAAAACGTCCAGAGCTTATCAGCGCTATTAACGTCAATTTTATCACAATCTCGATGTGATATTGTTTATTGCCCAGCACTACTTTAGGGTTCTTTTGTCTTTTATTAGACAGACAAGTGATAACTGGAAAATACTAGGGAGAGATTTGAACGTAACTTTTCTAGATGAGCACCACAGGACAATGAATCAGCCATTAACCCTGTCTAACCAGTTAACAGTCTCTCCACCACAGGATACAGTCTTCACTTCAAGAGTTCAGCTGGGAATAATGGTGCATTAGTTGTGCTTTCAGTAGATGGACTAGGAAGCTTTGGACTCATGGATCATTTGTTGTAGTGAGAGGAACATTTACAGTCTGATTTGACGTTCTCTGCTTGCTGATCTCCACATTAACAGGCCATTCGGCTTGTGATTTGTTATATCAAGAGACGTGTTGATGCTAAAAAGTGTTCAGTAGAGGATTTGGCAAGTTCGGTTTTCAGCACCGGACATTTCTCATTCCCTTTAAGGTGACTGTTAGTTTTTACTGTAAAGGATGATTCTTGTTTAGTGTGCATTACAATTCAAAGGATTGGATTAATGATTTTGAAAGAAGTGTCTTCTGCTCACCAAGCCTGCATTTTTTTTATATATATATATTTTTTATACATATTGACAAAGAAAGTATTTTTTTGTGAATTAAAGTGCAATCCTTCTGACGTGACTTGAAGGCAATATGAGCCTGTAGGGCTGAAGTGATTCTGCCATATCACTGTTCTGCGGCGCGTCACTTTGTCATGTTTAACGATCGTGCTTCTGCGCTCTACCATCACAGCATGTGTTTATGAACCGCAGTGAAGCCTGGATCACATGATCTGACGCCGCATTTCTCGCTGTGCTCTTTTAAGTCCTGGTGCATTCATTCTGTTTACTTTCCCCTGCTGTCTCTCTCTCTCTCTCTCTCTCTCTCTCCACACGGCTGTTCATAGGATCAGTCTTTATGAAACACACGCACTCCAGTCCTATATTATAAATCATGAGACTGCTGTTCAGTTGATTTGTTCATCTGAATGCTGAATGCACAGCTACTGTGATAGAAATGATTTCTATTTGTGAGAAAAGCATCTCTTACTTCACTACTAGTCGACTAGTTCGTCATCTTTAATTTAGTTTTTTTAGCGGATGTGCTTTTATTAGCATGCTGACAGCTGTTAGACAGTTTGCAAGTTAAAATCCTTCATCCCCTTTTAAGCGCTGCTTTTATATAGACAAAGACATCAACATGCAGACAGATATTTTTGGCCTTTTGTGTCATGACTCACACGTTTTAAGATGGCGTGTCGAGTTAGAAAAAAGTTTTAACAATCAACTTTTAACAAAGCACCTCAAGACCCCTCCGTCAAGCTGGTTTTGTACTCCACAACACACAAGAAAAGCATCTGATAGAGGTCATGTGAACCTGCATCCAGCCTGATTGTGATTGAGCAATTTTGTGCTTTTTGCACACTTAAGAGCTTAAACCAACCTGAAATCGTCTTAACACAATAGAAGACTGGTTTCTAGCTATGGTTTTGATGGTTTTAGAGGGATTTGGGCACCTTTTCAACAGCATAAAGCCAGTTTTTCCAGGCTGAGAGACCAGCAAATATCCATTAAGACCAGAACTTTGTGAAGCGTCAAAATTGTAGATGCATAGCTGTCTATAGAGGGTCAGAAATCTCTCAGATTTCATAAAAAATATCTTCATTTGTGTACCGAAGATGAAACGAAAGTCTTACGGGTTTGGAACGACATGAGGGTGAGTAATTAATGGCAGAATTATCATTTTTGTGTGAACTGACCGTTTAAGCTAAAAGAGGTGATCTCTACCTTAGTGGTCATTAAAAACCTTTACATTTTTTTGCATTAAATTAAACCCACTGTAGTGAAATCGCAAAAGAAGTACACTAACGTTCTGATCTATTATCTCAAATCTATATGTAGGTAGTTCAAGGAAAAGGTTATTTGTTTATTGGGTGCTCAGGTAAAAAATATATAATTTTCTTGAACTTTATGATGATTAACTAACTAGTCTTTCATGCGACCCACCTAATACTACCTTTAAGATGAGTAGTTTTGCATATCCCTAACTACAGCTCTCTCTTTATCTGACTGTTGGTATTCTTGTCCAGTTGAACTTGCCCAGCCCATCATGAACACCACTTCCTCTTCCTTTTCCTCTTCCTCTCTCCATTCACCCTTGATTATTTTTACTTGTGTGTTGAGTATCTTAACTCATGTAGCTCAGTGTTTGCTCAGCCTGCCAGGAAGAAAGAGAGAGAAAGAAGATAAATGAGGTGGTGTCGCATCAGAACGGGCGGGTGAATACGGAGTTGGACGAGCAGAGGAGGTGGGCGAACGACATGGGGAGAGAGAGAGAGAGAGAGAGAGAGAGGAAAAGAGCTACCCGTGCCATCTCTCTCTCTCTCTCTCTCTCTCTCTCTCTCTCTCTCTCTCTGTTCTTATTTGTATAAGCGGAGGGATGTTGTCGGTGCTGCAGCAGTGAATCTGTGATTTCTGAGGCGTTTCCAGAAACTGATCCAGCGTCAGTGACAGTGGGCCGGCGTGTTTCTCACCGAAGCTGTTTCTGCTGATCCTGAGTCAGTCATGTCTGTGCTCAAACGCAACAGACACAGCAAACGCTCTTCGGACTCCATCTATGACATGCTGCACCTGGTGAGAGACGTTTTATGTCTGTGGTTTTTCTTAAATCACGCTATTTTATCGATTACTTCGTTTTTCCATTTTTTTTTTTTATCCTGCGCTGGATGTTAATGATGCTTTGGATTTCTGTGCAGATTTTTTGTTAGTGTTTCGTGAATTGTTGCTGTCAGAATGTCAGATGTTTGTGTTCACTACTAAAAAGTGCCATAATTTTATGTAATGTTCATATGGATGATGGTGATAACATGGTTTTTTACATGATAGTTCCATGGCGCTCTTTGAAATACCTTAGAGTACCATGTAAATATTTATATGCATAATGTCATATATCAAAGTATCATCTAATACTATGATTGTACCATATGTACTGGTTTTTACTTGCTAGTCTTTGATTTGTTTTATAGACCAATCGGATTGTGTTCATTAGCAATTTTGTGCTTTTTGCATGCTGGGAAAAGGAGTTTAAACCAGCTTCAGGAGGTATTAAGATCCCAAACTGGTTTCCAGTAAAGGGATTTTGTGCACTTTTTAACGTTAAAGAAACCTGGGAAACCTGCATTTAAGACAACAAACCACCAAGTTGTTATTTTAAGTAGGGTGTGGTGATCTTGTTGGGACTTAATGGAGGGAAGTTCTCTGGAAGTGTGGATTTCCCGTTGTGAAGGTGCACTTGTTTGTTTCTTCACAGTATGCAACCTTTTGTACTCATAATAAGATCAATAATTCCAGTTTAACACTTGTGCTTAACACAGACTTGTGCTGAAAAAAAGTCCAAAATACACATTTCGGTCTTTATTTTACTACACTTTGTTTGCGTGTGTAGATTTTGCCTAAATTCATCAAAAGTTGGCGTTCTAAATCCTCGAAATGCACAATCTCATTGGCTGATGGCAATTTCTGACACGTGATTCGGTCAGAATCGTCACGTGACGCGCTCTGACATTTCCGCGGTAGTTTAAAATGTCGAAAGATATGCGTGTAAAAATCTCTCTGAGAAAACGAAAACAGTTGTCATTAGCAAGAAGACACAAGGAATTGCCAACGAAGACAGAAGATGATGAAATGCCATCACATAGTGCGTCGATGCGTAAACTGTCGTTCTGAAAACAGGAGTGTTCAGTGTTATAGTGTCTACTATAGGTGTGATATATTTAGTTTGTCATTCCACCTGTGTGATGGACTGTTGATGTGTTGTTTTGGATGTTATGATCAGTGATGGATGAAGCGGTAATGAGTTTTGGATGATTATGAACAGTGTGATACGTGGATTTTACTTGGACCTAAAGCATGTTTTGTCTGTAATTCATTGCTTTCAATAGAAATTAGTGGAATTTTGCCCTAAAAATCTTTAAAGGCCATTTCTCAAAATGAGTTTTTTCTCACACTCCTAGTGACGATTTTCCACTTCTGTAGCACCTACATACACCAAACTTAACAGCCGTATTCCTAACTATATTGTGAAGGTTTGTTCAGACGGATTTGTTGATATATCATTCTTGGCCTGATATATATGACATTTTATGCCTAAAAATAAGGCTATTGGCAGTATTTTCTAATTTACAGGGTAACAAAAGGAGATATTCATAATCCCCTCTGAAAATGTCTTTTCATTGAATATATCAACAAAATGCAAAAATAATTTTGAACCTTGTTTTTTTTCAATGGTCAGATTCGTCACTTCAAAATATATGCAAATCAGTGCATATTTAATTAGATATAGCCTAATTAGCATATTTAAACGTAAAATTACAGAAAACTTGCTATACATATTCATGTGAGTAATCAACTGGTAAAGTTTCATGGTGATATCTGTAAGTAAAAATTTTTACCCTATTCACCTGCAGTGTCTCGCCTTAAATAAGGATGCACCGATATTATTACAGAATTTTACAATAATCTTTGAGAGCCTGATTACAAAAAAGGAAAAGTCTCACCATTAAAAGTCATGTCCCAAGCACACAATTAAAATGTTCTCATTATAATTTTATGTAGCCTAATGTATATGAAAGGCTTGTGCTGTGCATGTTGCACTTAACTGTATTTTTCCAATCATATCTCAAGCCATTCAAAACCACCATGGCGAACAGTGCGCATCTGAAGTGTCTCAGCTGAAGGAAATAATCCATTATTTTTCGGCTTTACTATATCGGCCAAATTTTTTACTATATCAGGTCGATAACAATAACATAAAAAATGAACATATTTTGGCCGATAGCGATATGGTGGCCGATTTGGCCAAAGTCACTCAGAAGTGACTTCTGACAGTAGACAATATACTTTTTTGCCTGCAAAAAGCACTTTCAGGGTTAGGGTTTTGTTCCAAGTGTGAGTGTTACACCTTATAGAAAACACAACTTCCAAGTGCTTTAATTTCACAGCAGTGACAATGGCATTTTCCCAGCAGTTAATGTGCTTTATTGTGTGTGGGGTGTCATATTTTCTGTCATGCTGTTCTGAGACTCAAGGACGTTGGGAAAAACACTGCAATTCATCCTTTGTGTGTCCTTGCGTGGGCAGTCGAGGACCGTTAAGACTCTCTCTGCTAATGAACACGGAAAGCAGCTTTCACACGTTTGAAAAAAACAGTCAGCCAAAACAATCACCTGTAGTCTGCTAAGTAAATAAAAGTAGTTGAAAGTCACTGTTGGTGCTTTCTCTTTGCAGTGATGGCTAATGATGACCTAAAATTTCCTCTTTTTACAACATTTTCATGAGTGCATTCTGGGAAACCCGTCTGGGTCGTCATGCGTTGCTTCTTCAGACGATTGTTTATGTCTCTCCTCAGAAAAAAAAAAAATGTTTTAGTAGACATATGCTGGCTTTTGTGCAAGCGGTTGTCTGTGTGTGCATGAACACTAGCCTTGATCTTCTTCTTCAAATAATCTTTTATGTCTCTCTTTTAAAAAAGCCTCCGATGTGACTGTTGGTGGATGTGCGATGTAGGAAAGGGCTACTTTGGTGGTTTCCTAATGTACTTGTCTCTAGCTGTGCCGTTTCAGAGAATGATGGAGAAATGTGGTGGAAAGCTGACAGCTGTGTATCTGAAAGCGTGTGAATTTGTCTCCGTTATAACGGGATCACAAACATCTTGACAGCACTCCCGGCGCTTGTGCGCCTTGGTTGTGGCAGCTGATGATGTTTTAGCTAATGACTAAAGTGACAGGTGAAGCCCGACGCCCCTCGGAGATGAAATTCTGCGCCTCTGATTTAGGAACTGATTTATTTGTTTACACACAAACAGAGACAACGTGAATCTGATATTCCCTGACACCCCTGAGGAATTATTTTGAAACATTTTTTTTTTTTTATAACGCAGAAAAAATGCTCCTACTACCTGACAGTTGTCACTAAAATTGGTGCCCTGAGAAATCACACCTGATGTAAGCTTTGTGGACCGCATAAACAGACCATGGCCAATCAGAAATGCTTTATTTACAAGCATTTAGGTTCGCTGGTATCCGGTTTCAGGATAGAGAGCATGTAGAAGATATGTGATCTAATTTGTGTGAAAGTTAGCACAATGACGGAAATCACTTCCACAACCTTTAAAGCAATTAAAGGGGTCATCGGATGCCCATTTTCCACAAGTTGGTACGATTCTATAGGTGTAAAGTTTGTATGTAAAGTTTGTAATATACTTTGGTTAAAATTCCTCAGTGGTTGTGTAAAACAACACCTTTTTACCTCCTCAAAAACAGCTCTGTTCACAAAGACCTGTTTCAGTGCATGTCTCTTTAAATGATAATGAGCAACTGCTCACCCCACCCCTCTCTTCCATGGGGGGTGTCGAATGGCTGAGGGTGCAAATATGCTAATACGGACAGTCCGTCAGTGGACGGGGGCGGAGCATGAGCATTATGACATCATAGTGCTCAGAAAATCCAAACGGCCTGATTATTGAGAGTGTTTAGACTTTTTGAGGATTAAAATAAAATGAGTGAATGGATTTTTTTCATTGTATGGTGGTTGTGTCCACACACTGCACAGACACATTTATATGCAAAAAAACATATAAAAGTGAATTTTGCGTCCGATGACCCCTTTAAGTCAGATTGACTTTATTGTATGAATTTCCATTGGCTGTCTGTTCATTGTGTTGCTGCTCATTTGCATGTATTGAAGCTCTACTCAACTTTGTTGCGTGCACCAACGAGCACTTTCAGGGACGATTTGATAAAGTTTGTGCCATTAAATCTTTTAAAGATGTTCATAAGTGTTTGAGACACTTATAAGTTTGGGCATCGTTTGAATTTTTAATGATTCCAATTCTGCTTATCAATTCATAATTTCGATTCCAATAAGATAAAAAAACACATAATTCACATTTATTCTAAGTTTTATTGCAAAACATCTAATTGTAGCTGAATACCATGAACAAAAATCAACAGGCTAAAGGAAGGAACTTTTGTCTATGGTTTAAAAATGCCGTAGCAAAAGCAACTAGCCTAACTAATATACATTTCAAGCATTATTAAAGACAAGTAAACACTAAAAAAAAACAAATAAACAAATTAGCAATTGCACAAATAAATACAACTGAACAATGATACAATTCAAATAAACAGTGTTTTAAGATTTTCAGGCATTCAGGTACAGAAACTGCAATCAAATGTAAAATAACAGCACTTTATAAATAAAATATACATTACAAATATAGTTACAAAAGTCAAAAACAGCGAGTGAATTTTCTCTTTGTCCTTTGTTGTTTGATTATCATTTATTTTAAGAGCTGCACGGATCCAATATACTGTTACACATGCGTTTTCTTTGTAAACTGTTTACGTTCACTTAAGACAAAAATGACTGTGTTTACGAGGGTATTGTGACATATTTTTGTGTATGATTTTCTGTTCAAGAGCAAAAAGACTCTGAAGAGAACTCGGTTCGGTAGGAAAGGGCATTCTGTGCACACACTCTGGGTGTGTGTGCGGCACAGAAAACAGTGTGCAGGTCTTTATTGCGCTGGGATTTAAAATCCCATATTTAAAATCATATTACGGACACAAAAAGGAATCGATAAGAGGAATTTTCATTTTAATTTTATAACAAGTATCCGATTGCTGACCGTAAATATCTGATTCCAAGTTCATGTATGTCCCCTGTATGTTAACTAAAAAAAGCACACAAAGGTTGGTGATCTAGAAGGAAACTCTTCAGCTTTGACAGAAAGTGAGAGAATCAAAGATGGATGGATTTATAGATGGATGGATGGGCATTTTGACCAAAATATTTGAATAATGTTATCCCTTGGTATGAGTAATTTCATATCACAGTAACTTTTAATTAATTAAATAATAATTTAATTAATTAATTTTATTAGTTATTTTTTAAATTTTGTATTAATTAATTAATATTTTTTTAATGTTATTTATTTATTTATGTTTAATACATGTTTATTGCTTCATGCTTTGGCAACGTTGTGCTACTCTACACATTCAAGCCAATGAAACTTAATTTAATTGTGTTTAATTAGTATCAAAATATAGTTATTTTTTTCTAGAAATTATACAAGATATATATTATTTTTATATACGAAATAATAATGCGGTAATTCCTATTGTTATATAATCCTGGTAATCCTAAGAATGAAATGAAAGGCACTTTCTAGTCATTTGATTTGAAATATTCTCTAACTATTCAACATCAAAAATATTTTTCAACATCAAAAAGATCAGATTATTATTCATAACAAATGAACGAGTCTGGCATCAGTGCAAAAACAGCTTCACATTATGAAGTGCTTGAGTTGAAAACAAGCATATGTATTCATATATAAGTTCTTTATTAATGCGTTCTTCATGTTTGGGACAATATCCAGCTTTCTCATGGGCAAACAAAGCAAAGTTGTCCTGCATATTATCCATGCATATATACTGTATCTACTGTAGTATAAACAATGTAGCAAAATATCTTCCGGTTGACACCGTTGCAATTCGAAAAAGGAATATTTCGCAAAAATGCAATGGAAACAGTTTTTGCGCATTTACAGTCACCTGACGTAGATGACGCGGTGTGTTTGGACAGAAGACGAGACAGAGTTCTTCATTAAATTCATAAAAGACAAAAGTATTACAGGAATACTGGATTCAATGCTTGGATAACACACACACACACACACACACGTCTCCTTCGGTTAATAATAATGGCCAGTGCAGTGGCTGGGATATACGTAAATCCACCAACGTCCGTTGCCATGATTTTAATGAACATCGGTTAATGGAAACGCTGTCATTTTACAATAGCTTTTTATCGACATTTAGAAAATATCGCAAAAGTTTTGCGCAAATCTGTTATGGAAACGCGGCTAGTGTTACTGTGAGAATGACAGTCCATGTGCCATCACAGCCGTTCCCATAGCAACCGCATCCATGGACAGGTGCTTGTGTTTTGATTGCCGTTCAGATGAAATGAAGACATTTCAGAAGAGCAGAGAGGGAGGGAGGGAGAGAGAGAGAGTGTGAGAAAGAGAGAGAGGGAGAGCCAAAAAGATGAAGTGATGGAGGAGATAAGAGAGTTTTAGAGGCTGAAAATAGAGCAAATGAGCGCTAATGATTTTTATAGCATTCTGACAGGCATCTGAGCGGAAGGATCCAGCTGCAGGTGCTGCGTGTGTGTGTGTGTGTGTGTGTGTGTGTGTGTGTGTGTGTGTGTGTGTCTGTGTGTGTGTACGTGTGTGTGTGTGTGTGTGTGAGTGCGTGTCTGTGTGTGTGTGTGCGTGCGTGTCTGTGCGTGCGTGCGTGTGTGTGTGTGTTCTAATAACAGTGCAGGACTCTGTGAGATGTCTCACTCTTCATCTGTCTCTCTCTCTGTAGAGTACGGAGCAGGTCGCAGCTTTCTGTCGCAGTCTTCACGAAATGAATCCCTCATCCGAAGTCGTCTCTCCCTCGTCCGGGCCGGAGTCTTCCTCGCTCCCTCCGAGCAGTGCAACCCCGCGCCAGCTGTCCGATGCCGACAAACTCCGCAAAGTCATCTGCGAACTCGTGGAGACGGAGCGCACCTACGTCAAAGTCAGTACCTATGTGTGTGTGTGTGTGTGTGTGTGTGTTTTGTGTGTGCGTTTGTGTGTGTGCGTGCATGCGTGTGTGCGTGTGTGTGTGTCTGTGTGTGTCTGTCTGTGTGTCTGTGTGTGCGTTACATACTCGTCTATACGTTTGACTTACAGAAGTTTGTGCCCTTCATCGAGACAGGTCTGTAGGGGGAAGACCGTGCCCTTGGCTTGCCTTTCCCTGCTCCCACTCACTCTCTGGCTGCTTTAGGAATGGGACACTACTATACTGCATAGTACATACTGTCAAATATTATTTAAAAATAGCATAGTGATTTAAAGTGCTACAGTAATGTCATGTGACCTCAGGCTCAAACTGCAGGAGTTTATTCATCTCAACCGATTGTGAAACCTGGTTGCATCACACACATTTCTTCTTTCAAATCTCAAACCTGCACACACTACAAGATTTGAAATCAGTGGCAAATCACAGACTATTAGATTTTCTTAAGATTATAATGCCAGATTTATCACCTCACATGATCTCACAGGGAAGTGGATGTAAACTAATGGAGACTGTCGTGTCAGCTTGCTGTAGACATTATATGAGGAGACATTATAAAGTTTGTGTTGTTGCCACATTTCCATCAGTTGTTCCTCCATCTCTTGTTGTTTCACTGTCACCATTTCAAAAGTTCAGTCACTTCCGTCTCCTTGTAGACTTGTCTCTCATTGGCTATTGTGGAAGTGCTGACGTAATAATAGTTGTAATCATTCTGATTTAAAATCATATCAAACATGTTTGATATTGTCCGGCCGGCCCGATGTGTCCGTGAGCAGATCGGATGATCACATAAACCACATTACCAGATAATCTTTGCCGAACACATAGGAACTGAAACTACTGTATTCTGAGCTTTAGCAATTAGTATGTAACTATATTATGAACAAATATACGGTCTCTGCTAAAATGGCTATTTAACATGTAGCATTAACATGTTGCATGATTACTGCAAAATACACATTTTTTAAAGAGGCATCCTTTCGCTTGAAGATTTCCACCTAAACCGTAGATGTACACGCCAAAAACCGGGAACTTCAGCCAATATTTCTAGGAATTATGAAAAGGTTCCTCCGGTGCGAAAGCCTCTTATACATATATATATATACGACAATTCACCATGACGTCACAACAGTAATAGACGCTCTTCCGGGTGGCAAAAGGCGAAGCGTTTCTATGGCAACGCTGGTAAATTGCTTGGAAGGGAGACCCACCGTTGACAGTAAAAATGTAATAAAAAAAAGATTTTTTATTAAATGTGTTTTTTTTTTTATCATAATAACAACTGTGTTTAATGATGTAAGTAAAAAAATATAATAAATAAGTTATATAGTAGGCCTGCACATAATTAGCAAAATACTCTAGCTCTTTTTTTTCTAGCCAAAATAACGTGCTATAGCCTATCATGGTCATGGCTTTCCTGAGGTAAATGTTATGTGACATAATTGTTCTCCAGCTGTTATATTGACCTCTTTGCGCTTTTGAAAAACACTGATTGGTTGATATTATGTGTGAGGAATATACATTTTGGTAAGTTGCGTGAGAAATGGACAATTGCGCGAGTCTCACGGTCAATGCGTGAGTGGTCAGCCCTCTTTACTTCAGGCAGTGACTGGCAATGAGTCTGATCTTCAAAAGAGACAAGTTTACTAATATTGTCTCGAATTTCCCCGGCTGAAGATAAATGCACTGCTATGATTTTGTAGATGGACCGTTTTGAGAATACACGAAGCAGAGTTGAAGGGCAAGCAGGGTTGGCAGCAGAAATGTAAACATTGGGTGAATCATATAATTTAGGGGATCATTAAGATTTCCAACTTTTGACGACACGACGTCCACTCGCTATAACCTCCTCACCCACGGGAAATCGATAAAACCCCTACACCTTTTGCTGTGTATCAGGCAGCGCAACCCCAAAGACAACGCGTTTTCATCATCGTTTCAACTTTTATCAACAACAATGTTTTTAACTATGTAATTGTTACAGTAGCCGGCTGGATCTCTTCAGTTAGTCAGTAGAAGCCGCTCGCGTTCTGCCACCCGGAAGTATCTTGTGCCTATTGTTTACCAACATTCTGAAATGCCGTATATATGGGGCTTTAAGACCGGAGGAACCTTTTCACAGTTCCTAGAACTATGAAAGAGTAAATATATGTACATATATTCACACACTCATTTCAGGTTTCAGTTCTGCTGGAGTGCTTTTTTCAGACTGTTGATTTAGTTCTCTGCTCAAACAGGCAGACGAATCCGAAACACACTGCAAATATTCCCAGCGACGGACAGGATCTCATCTAATCTCAGCCATGCTCAGACAGACGGGAAAAAACTGTCATGTCTCTGTCGCTAAGCTCGACACAGCATACAAATATGAGCTAGAGAGTGAGAATCACTGTCTGTATCTGCCGTGAAGAAAGATGGGTGTCTGAATGGCATGCTACCATACTACTACTTTTACAGTACGCAGTATGCAAATCGTTTTTGCACATAGACATTTGCCAAAAAGTGTAATATAAAATGGATAGTTCCAGTCTTCAATGCTGAATCATACAGCAATCCTGCTTTCTTAAAAAAAATACATAAACAGCGAACTCATAGAATAACACTCTATGTAGAAGTAAGAGACTTTTTGATTAATTTGCCACTAAAGCATAATAACCAGAAGAATATCATAGTGTCTAGTGAACTAGTGTCTATGATTATTATAATGTTAATATTAATAAACAAATACCAACTCGCAATATCAAGCACAATGGACTTTTTTGCACAGCTAAATGACTGAAAGACATTTAAGTTACAAATGGTGGCGCTGCTCCAAGTTCACACCAAGAATGATAACTATAAAGATAACTATATTAGCGTTCACACCAGCACACGATATCGTTCTGCTTATTTTAAGCGCAGAGCTGAAGTTGTCGCCTGTCGCTTTAAATTCTTGAGCTCGTTAAAGCAGGATGGATTTTGATTGGCTATCATTGTTTATTATTCATCAGCTGGAAACAATCATTCTGAAAGTGATTCCAATGATAGTGATGTTATCGTTATAGTTGTGGTGTCGACTTGGCTATACATTTAAATTTAGAACGATTATTACAACTTAATCTTAATCCTTATGTTTATTGTCCTTAGTGTGAAAGGGCCTTCACTGTTCAAATGTTCCCTTTAGCACTGTCAACCCTTAAACCACCTGCCAAAATAAGTTCCCATATTGAAATATGTTAAATATATCTCTCTCAGGGATATTAACAAATTATACAGCCATGAAACTGGTCAAATATGTGGCAGAATATAGCTATTGTTAATATTCCATATTTGTTAATAGGCTGTTCTTTAATATGATTGTGTGTGTTTTCTGTCTTTCAGGATCTGAACTGTTTGATCGGGCGATATCTCACCCCTCTGCAGAAGGAGTCTTTCCTCACTCAGGACGAGGTGAGTCAAAGCACCGCTGATGCTTTCATATTATTATCAGCTGGCGAGCTCCAACACACCTCCAGAACACAGAACGATATTTCATAATCGTCCTTATGGAGAGGAGCGTGTAGGAGGACATCGAGATGGAGACAAACACACACTGGAAAGGAGAGGTAGAGAAGGGAGTGGGAGGGAGACACAAAATGAGGAAAACTTACATCAGACAGAAGAGAGGGAGTTCTCAGAGTCATGTTTCTGCTCCTTTAATGCCCTACATATGGGAGAAGAACTCATTATACATCACTGCAGACACAAGAAATGTAGACTGATACATATATCTATAGAGCAGAATACACACTTTAAACAATTTAAGAACATCAAATGAGATTAAAATAACAATAGAATCGCTGATATTTAAGTAATATTAAATATGTATGTATTTGTTATATATATACACTACCGGTCAAAAGTTTTAGATCAGTAAGATTTTTTATGTTTTTAAATGAAGTCTCTTCTGCTCACCAAGGCTGCTTTATTTGATAAAAAAAAAAAAAATGACAAACAGTAATATTGTGAAATATTATGACAATTTAAAATGACTGTTTTCTATTTTAATATATTTTTAAAATGTAATTTGAAAGCTGAATTTTCAACATCATTACTCCAGTTTTCAGTGTCACATGATCCTTCAGAAATCATTCTAATATGCTGATTTTATGCTCGAAAAACATAAATTATCATTTTCAATGTTGAAAACAGTCGTGTACCATTTTTTCCCCCAAAATTCTATGATGAATAGAAAGTTCAAAAGAACAGCATTTATTTAAAATATAATCTTTTCTAACATTATAAATGTCTTTACTGTAACTTTTGATCAATTTAACTCATCCATAAAAGTATTTTCTAATTTCTTTCCCCCAAAAATAAAAAATAAATTCTTACTGACCCCAAACTTTTGAATGGTAGTGATTAATGTTACAAAAGCTTTCCATTTCAGATCAATTCTGTTCTTTTGAACTTTCTATTCATCAAAGAATCCTGAAATAAAAATGTAAAAAAACGGTTTTCAACATGGATAATAATCATAAATGTTTCTTGAGCATCATATTATAATATTTTCTGTAGGATCATGTGACACTGAAGACTGGAGTAATGATGCTGTAAATTCAGCTTAAAAGTTCCTTAACTGAAATAACATAAAATCTAAAAAATAATAAATAATAAATAAATAAAATACATTTCACTTTTTTTTATTTAATTTTTTTAATTTTTTATTTATTTTTATTTCAAATGTAAAAAAAATTTGTTTTACTTGATAGGCTAAAATAAAAAATTAATAAAAAAAACTATAAAGACATAGATATAAACTAATAAAAATGACAAAAAATGAAATGACACAATTAAAATGAAAACTGAAATGCAAAATGTAAAACAAATTCATACTGTTAACAATATATATATATATATATATATATATACAATGTCATAAAAATAGGCCATTTGACATAATTATTGTTTTTTTTTTAGCTGTTATAATTGACAGCATACATTTTTCCTGCCTATGTATTTAAAAGTTGGACGTGCTGTTCGGAAACCTCCTGGAGATGCTGGAGTTCCAGGTGGAGTTTTTGAAGACTCTGGAAGACGGTACGCGACTGGTGCCGGACCTGGAGAAGCTGGAGCGAGTGGAAGAGTTCAAGGTTTGTGACTGTGGTTTAATTTAGTGTCTGGTCTGCGCATTTTAATGTCATTTTTATTATGGTACCTTGTTTTTTTCACACATACAATGTGCATGTGTGATGATATTACCATGTTTTTTGGATGTACCATGTTAATGCATCACTCAAAACTATTCATAACCAGATTTATTCAACACAAACCATGATACCTGATGTATTTCTCTCAAAATCCCTCTGGGCTTACAGAAAATCCTCTTTTCTCTGGGTGGCTCGTTCCTGTATTACGCCGACCGCTTCAAGATCTACAGCGCTTTCTGTGCCAGCCACACCAAAGTGCCCAAAGTACTGGTCAAAGGTGTGTAAATCTCAGCTCAAAAATGACCTTGCTCCCTGTGAATTCTGGGATTTTCACAGAGCCCTGCAGCTGGGCATCTGTAAATCTCATGTGAGCGGCTCTGGGGCGTCAGTTGTATAATTCTGCCGCTGTGTGTGTGTGTGTGTGGGTGTCTGTAAGGATGGTCTGGATCTTCTCGCTGTCTATTTTTATTATTTAACATCAATTCTGCATATTTGTGACATTTCCTTAAAAGTGTTTTCCAGTTAGTTACTTAAGTTAGTTACATTAGAATTTAATGTGCTTGAAAAAAGGTTGCACTATATTTTGTAACTGTGTGAAACATAACAAATGCCTCCAGTCTTCAAATCTTCGGTATCAAAACACACAATCCCGTGACAACACTGTTTGTGTTCTGTCCAGCAAAGACAGACGCGGCCTTCAAGGCGTTCCTGGACGAGCGCAACCCCAAACAGCAGCATTCGTCCACGCTGGAGTCGTTCCTGATCAAACCCATCCAGAGAGTGCTGAAGTACCCGCTCCTGCTGAGAGAACTGCACTCGCTCACCGACCCGGACAGCGAGGAGCACTACCATCTGAACGGTGAGCTTCATATCAGCCTGTGTGCATCAGACCATATATATACAAACATTTGGGCTCTGTAAAATATTTTCATTTCTTTGAAAGGAATCTCATATGCTCAAAAAGGCAAAAAATTGCTCAAATTCAGTAAAAAATAGTCATATTGTGAAATTCCAGAAGTGTTTTCTATTTGAATATATTGTAAAATTAAATTTATTTCTGATCAAAGCTGAATTTTCAGCATCATTACTCCAGTCTTCAGTGTCACATGATCCTTCAGAAATCAGTCTTATATGCTGATTTACTGCTCAAGAAACATTTCTGATTATTATCAATGTTAAAAACAGTTGTGCTGCTTTATGTTATATATACAGTCAAACAAAAAATGATTCAGACACCAGATATAATTTTTTATATTGTTTTACTAGTGGGTGCAGGAGACTATAGTTCATTTATGTGAGTGAGGATATAGTAAAAATAAAGTATACTTTTATAACTTTTGATATATTATACCCAACAATACAGTGGGCTATTTTGGGGAAAGATTTGGGACCAAACATTATTCAGACACTTTGACCTGACCATGTTTTTTTTTCATTGCTAATTCAACCTTTTTACACCACAGACTGAACAAAATAAAGCATTGCTTGGTAATTGTTTGACCTAAATTGGTCATATCTAATTGTGTACTTAAATTGAACATCCGACAGCTATTCAATATAATTCATTTGTGAGACAGTCTAACAGAAGAGTTCTTGTCATATTTTATTACCATTTTCTAAACTATAGCAAATAAACTGTGATAATGTGAGAAATGTTGGTTTGACTGTATATATGATGCAGACTTTGAATGGTTTCAAATGTGATCGTCTAGTCAGATGTTACAGCTGAAGATCTGCTTTAAAACCATTCATCTGAACTGTTATGTTTTGACCAACTTTCTGCTTTCAAAGCTATATAATTGGCATGTATATGATTGATATGTTATTTCTTTTCTTTCTGTTGTGCAGTTGCAATGAAGGCCATGAACACGGTGGCCAGTCACATCAACGAGATGCAGAAGATCCACGAGGAGTTTGGAGCCGTCTTTGACCTCCTCATCTCTGAACAGACTGGAGAAAAGAAAGAGGTTTGTGATCTTTACGTCAGCTGTTTCCAGTCGACTCGTTTCACTGGACAAGCAAATGTCACATGTCCAATTTCAGTTCAGTATTTATCATCAATATGAACTGTGGTCTTTTGGGGAAAACAATAAATGGAATAACAGGCCAAATCATTTTGTGTCTGAATTATTTAGTATTGACAATACTGAATAGCAAATCTTGTTTATGTAGATATCAATGTAAAAATTGTATTGTGTCATTCAAATGGTGTCATTTCTCTCTTTATTTTTGGTTGCATTTTAATATAAGTTGAGATAATGAAGAACTTCAGTCTCAGTCCATGGGGTTTCAACATTTCATGCTCTGCAGCTGATAAAAAGCTGAAACAGTCGTTCGATCAGATTTTCCTTCTTCATTCCTGTATTTATCGACAGCATATTTAAATCTTATCAGCTTATTATGTGAATACAATGAAACTTTAGTTGCATAATAAAGCTGTAGCTCTGAATGATGAAGCCAGGGACAGATGTGATCCCTTCTGGATTGTAGATTGTGAGGTGTGTGTGTGTGTGTGTGTGTGTGTGTGTGTGTGTGTGTGTGTGTGTGTGTGTGTGTGTGTGTGTGTGTGTGTGTGTGTGTATGTGTGTGTGTGTGTGTGTGTGTGTGTGTGTGTGTGTGTGTGTGTGTGTGTGTGTGTGTGTGTGTGAGCTCTCTAACAGTGGCGTCTGCTATGATTACAGGTTGCTGACTTGTCTATGGGAGATTTACTCCTCCACACCAGCGTGACATGGATCAACCCGTCCTCCTCACTAGGGAAGTGCAAGAAAGAGCCACAGCTGGCCACATTCGGTACGTTCAATCTCCACACAACCTCAACTCATAGATGGATAATTAGTTAGTTAGTTAGTTAGTTAGTTAGTTAGTTAGTTAGTTAGTTAGTTAGTTAGTTAGTTAGTTGGATGAATAGATAGATAGACCGATAGATGGATGGATGGATGGATAGATAGATGGATGGATACATAGATGGATAGATGGATGGATAGATAGACAGACAGACAGACAGACGGATAGATGGATGGATGGATAGACAGACAGATGGATAGATGGATGGATGGATGGATGGATAGATAGATGGATGGATAGACAGACAGATAGATAGATGGATGGATGGATGGATAGATAGATGGATGGATAGATAGATGGATGGATAGACAGACAGACGGATAGATGGATGGATGGATGGATGGATGGATAGACAGACAGACGGATAGATGGATGGATGGATGGATGGATAGATAGATGGATGGATAGACAGACAGATAGATAGATGGATGGATGGATGGATAGATAGATGGATGGATACATAGCTGGATAGATAGATAGATAGACAGACAGACAGACAGACAGACGGATAGATGGATGGATGGATGGATGGAGAGACAGACAGATAGATAGATGGATGGATGGATGGATGGATAGATAGATGGATGGATAGATGGATGGATAAATAGATGGATGGATAGACAGACAGATGGATAGATGGATGGATAGATAGATGGATGGATAGATAGATGGATGGATAGACAGACAGATGGATAGATGGATGGATAGATAGATGGATGGATAGATAGATGGATGGATAGACAGACAGATGGATAGATGGATGGATGGATGGATAGATGGATGGATGGATGGATAGATAGATGGATGGATAGATAGATGGATGTAAAGTTCTGAAGTGAACTGAAGAGTAATGTTGTATCTTTCTTCTCCAGTGTTTAAAACTGCTGTTGTGTTCATCTGTAAAGATTACTCCAAGCAGAAGAAGAAAATGGTGAGTATTGTGATGTGGACGTAACTCCCAAACACCCCTCTTTCTCTCTCTCTCTCTCTCTCTATCCCGCAGCCTTTTTTCACAGGCTTAAATAAATATTCATCAGTTAACTGGGAGTTGTTTTCATGCATTATTGTACAGCGTTCACACCCTCATAATAACAGCACATTATTCACACACGTGCGTGTCTCTCTTTCTCAGGGTGGTTCCCATAGAGCGTCGGTCTCGGGCGAGGAGAAAGATCCGTTCCGTTTCCGCCACATGATCCCCACTGATGCGCTTCAGGTGCGCACACTGTCCAATACAGGTGAGCTCAGCAGTGAGTGTGACACACACAACATCAATCAATGCATGATGATGTCAGACCCAAATGAAACCCTGGGGACCTGATCAGTGTGTGTGTGTGTGTGTGTGGTTCCAGACGGAGACAGCGCAGCCGTTTGTGAGATCATCCATGTGAAGTCTGAATCGGAGGGAAGACCAGAGAGAGTGTTTCAGCTGTGCTGCAGGTCAGCGTCTCCTGCCATAAAACAATATGCATACATCATTCATTAGAAAACGTCACCATCTGGTGGAGGAACCCTGTACAGCTTTTATGTACATATGTGCATGTTAACTGAATTGCACTGTTATTGTAATGTGAAACATGCATACAAACCATATCTATCTGACCCATTTATAAGTGTTGGATTTTGAACATATGTCTAAAATCAACATGGATAATAAACTGATGTGATATCAATGTGTGTTAAATGGTGTCTGCAGCTCTCCAGAGAGTAAGAAAGACTTCTTGAAGATGGTTCACTCCATCCTGAGAGATAAACAGCGCCGTCAGCTGTTGAAGACAGAGAGTCTTCCTCCCAATCAGCAGTATGTTCCCTTTGGGGGGAAACGCCTGTGCGCTCTTAAAGGAGCCCGACCGGCCATGAACAGAGCAGGTACACACACACACACACACACACACACACCTGACGCTGAACACTGACTGCCACTGTTTTCAACAATGATAAAAATCAGAAATGTTTCTTGAGCAGCAAATCAGCATATTAGAATGATTTCTGAAGGATCATGTGACACTGAAGTACTGTAGTGTTCATTTTGTCAAATATTTTTAATTGAGTCTTAGTCCTGTGTCAGATGCACTTTTTATTTTGTATCATATTTAGTCAACCTTGTCCTGGTTTTGTTCAGCCAAGTTTTAGTCGACTAAATGTCTGAGCATTTTAGTCTAGTTTTAGTCAATGAAAATTGTATAATGGTTGAATTGAAAAATCACGATTATTTTGCTCAAAATTATAATCAATTATAATAAATAGACATTTATTTTTTACATTTCATTAGAATTATTGCACTTTCATACTGTACACATACTGTAAGCATATGGATTATTTTACCTCATCTTGTTTCCTGAATTATTATAGGCTATTTATCATTTATATTTATCTCCAATAATTCCAAATTACAGTAATGTTTTTCTATTAAAACAACAGCAGAAAAGACTTTGTATTGTCACATAGAGGTTGCGAAAGTGCATTAGTTCAGCAGTTGCAAATATAGACGAGAGTTTCATGTTTGGATTTATGACAGTTCATCACTGAGAAGGTTTGATCTCAGATTTAGTCGCGGCAAACGGCTCGTGACAGAACAGACCGACTGAATGACACGTTCATTTAAGCAGAAAACCTCTAATGGAAATCTCTAAACTGCAGCTTACTTGTCCGTCTGTGTTTTCAGTAAAACACCGGCTAGAAAGCGTGTTTTTTTTAACAGAAAAGCTCTGATTGGGGGATTTTAATTTCTTGAAGTCTGTACTGTTTTGTCTCCTCTTTTATTTGACAAAAACATAGAGTGATTTATTTTTTAACCATATCTTAGTCTCGTCATTTTCGTCAACGATATTTGATGTTGATAAAGTCACAGTTATCATTTAATGACGTAAGTGTCGTCTGGTCATGGAAAAAAGGTTGTCAGCGAACATTTTTTGTCATAGATTTCATTAACGAAATTAACACTACACTGAAGACTGCTTATGATCATGTGACACTAATGATGCTGAAAAGTCAGCTTTGCATCACAGGAATAAATGACATTTTAACATATACTCACGTACAAACAAAATAGTTCTTTTAAACTGTACAAATATTTCTCAATATTACTGTTTTATAGTATTTTAATCAAATAAATGCCTACTTATTTTTCAGTGGGTTCATGTGGTTAACACTGTAAACTAGTTGCCCAAAGGTTTGGATGCAGAGTTGAACTCAAACGAATGAACAAAATGACAATAAAAGCTGTAAGATCTCTGTAATGCTCAATGTTTTGTATCTCCTCAGTTTCTGCTCCTACACGCACTCTGGGCCGAAGGAAACTGGTGCGAAACCGCTTCACCATCGACACGGACATCGTTTTCGACACCGAGCCCGACAGCGACTCGCCGGACTCCCAGCATGCTCAGCAGCAGAGCGTCATCCCGGCGGGCGACACCGACCGCTGGGTGGAGGAACAGTTCGACCTCCAGCGCTACGAGGAGCAGGAACACGACGTGAAGGAGACGGACATCCTGAGCGACGACGACGACTTCTCTCAGTCCGCTCTGAGCCCGTCCACCGAGCCGGACCTGGAGGGGCCGCTCTCGGCCCTCTCGCTGGAGGGAGACACGGAGGAGGAGGACGAGGAAGCGGAGAGCAAGGACTACAAATCCCAGCATGCCAAGCTCTCTCACGTAGGGAAGCAGTGTGCCATGTCAGTGGCCAGTGTGGATGAGCAGGCGCTGCCTGATGAGGTCATCTGGGTGCGACGGGACAGCAGCGCAGAGAACGAGACGCAGAGCTGAAACGCATCAGGAGACGGACTCAATGAAAGCCTGGCCGATGCATGACGCCGGTTTCTCCTCACTAATATTCCCGAATGTTAGACATTCCTGTCGAAACAGCTGTAAGATATGATGCTTATCCACCATTAGATGGGCTCTACGTGTGCGCTGTGGCCAATCAGAAACCGCGGGGAACGTGGTGGTACAATCAATAGAATTAGAATTGCACATTCGACGTTGGCAGCCGCCAACATCTGCCAAACATTTTCATTGTTTATTTCTAAAGTAAGGGCTGTGATTTATTTATTATGTCCTTTAGATGTAAGACGAAACAACAGCCGGATTAAATATGATGCATTTTTTGTTTGTTTAACATTCTCATATTTGTACAGAAAAGCTGTAAACGCCCTTTTTTTCCCCTTTGGATTTGTATATATTTGCCTTTATTTCTTTTCAATTTATCTGAAATGTACAATACTGCGCACTATTCTGACCTGAAAAATACACGTGAGTTGAATATTCATTGAGTAATTGTGTTGAATATGGAATATTGATTGATCTCAGGTCAAAATAATGCTGAACGGATTTTTTATGATTCCTTTCTCCGAGCGGAGGATTTTTTTTACAGCTGTAAACTAGGTCACTATGTCCTGTTTTACTTGAATTTTGTTGATAAATGCAATATGATTTTTAGCTGATGGACTGTTCTGTTCACGTTTATATGGTTTGTTGTGGTTCAGCCCTGCATTACTGACACATTAATCAACACTCACATTATAGAAGACACTCCGAGCCTTTACACAGACAAGACGTGTACAGTGTAATTTATTTTTTAATTGACCTTTTCATTTATTTTGTTCTTTTTTAGCTGCGAGTTCCTCAGTTAATCAAGCAACTTTTGGTTCGTGTTTTAAAAATCCAAAATTTGCTGAATGCAATCAAGAAAAGCCACTGGAAAATAATTTAAATGATAATGAATTCTAATTGAAAACATTCCCATTGAGCTATAGAGACTGCATTTTTATTTTGTACATAGAGCTGTGGATTGATATTATATCAAATAAACTGGTTTCGTACATATCCAAAGCCGATCCCTGTGATTCGTGGATGCTTCTTCATTTCCAGGCACATTTCCACCAGTGTTAATATGAAGCACTCATGTTTTGACCTGCGTGTGTGATCTTGCCCTTTATGCATTAAAGTCAATCACGGCTGGAATTTTAGATGTACAGCACTGCTTGGCATCGATGACAGGTGGAAGTGCCAGGGTCGCTTCAGGCTGAATGTTTTGAGCGGAAACTCTGGAGTCAGGAGTGAAATATAGGATGAGTGAAGCAATCAATCTCTCAGCGCTCAGATGTATGAGAGATATACAAGCTGATAGAGTTCCTCTCCTCAGGCCAGAGTGACATCATCAGACCACACACGCTTCATCATCATCAGTGCACATCATTCATAGAAATTATTTCATGAATATTTACGAAGTAATCTGAAGAATCTTTTTTTTGTTTTGTTTTTTTTGTTGCTTTATGCAGCATTCAGATCAGAGTGGTAATGAAGGTAGATTTTAACCTACTGAACAAGTGGGGTTTTCTTAAGTCACGTCAGGGCTTTTAAGAAATTGTCAAAAACATTTTGCTGTTGTGCATGTTTATTTTTGTAAAATTTTATAATTATCTTTTCTAAACAGTGATAGGCTATTAACAGTTTTTTTGTACAATACTTTTTTTTTTTTGCTGTTTCATGCATTATTTTTAATCTCATAATTATTATACAGCTGAATATGTATTATTTATAATAACTTATATATTTATAAATGAATATATTTATATAGAGATGTATAACATCTACAGTATTGATATATTTTGTATATTTTTTGTAACCATTAGATTAAAAAAAGCAATCTGCCTCCCAGTGGTCGAATTAAGGTGGTATATTTTTGCATATTAGGCTAGTGCACATTATATGCGAACCCGTTATTTTGAGTGTAGAACTGAGACGTTATCCAATGCATAGAAATGTTGACATTTCATCTGACACTTTGGTTTCGGTAAGTTTATTACTTCCCTACGTTTCTCTTTTATTGTTGAAAGTAAATAATTTTTTGTCTTTCTGTCTATTGGCTGTTACAGTTTATGTGGAGAAGATAAACAATTAATACTGTGACAACCTGACTTGCTTGAAGGATTCTGTGGTGGACTTCACTAGAGAAAAGTGAGAAAAACAAGGCAAGTTTATCTAGTTAAGGGAGTTTTGTATTAAATTAACCAACATAAGCTAAACCTACACAACTCATAAAAGCTGTACTGTGGTGCTAACGTTACTATGGTAAAATGACGGAGCCAGATGGTAATACGACGTAGTGAATGATTAGCATTCTTGCTAATCATTCACTATTGTCATCTGGTTCCATAATTTTACCAAGTAAATTACTGTGGTAAATTAGGAGTATATTACTGTGGCATATGAAGAGTTATGTATACGTGTAACCGTGGTATGTGTAAAAACAATAAAATAATACCTTTATTTGATTATTATTGATTAATTGGATGCTGTTGAACGTGCACTTCCACACAGATGCGCTAGATGCCGCACAAACATTTCGTGTAAATATGAAAATCCGAGGAACATTTTCATTTACTTTAAATATAAACATTAGGGGGGGGGGGGGGGGGGGGGGGGTTCTACAAAAGTCGAATTAAATGTCCCATATTTTCAGAGGATGTATAGTGGTTTTCTCTATTAAAGCAGGAATGAAACATGTATATTGTCTACAGATAAAGTGAAAGGTGCTGTGTCTAATAGGAAAAGTGTGATATTGACGGAATACAGTCATAATCGTGTTTCTAAATGTCACTCTTGTTTTCTGAGGTTGGACGCCTGAGTTGACATATGAAACTCAGTAACAGATGAAGTCACAGCAGCCGGACCCGTCAGACAGGTTTGAAAGTTTCTGTTGACTCTTCAATGAACCTCTTACCGATTGTAATTCACAGTGTTTTACATGAAGACTAGTGACATTTTAGCTCAGGTGAGACGAGCTTCAGCTTCTGTAAATGTGCTCAACATGATCTATGTTCAGCCATGATTTCAATGTAAAAAATACATTCACATCGAATTACAAAAGAAACAGATTAGCCTATTTAGTAAAACCAGGAATAAAATGAACATTGATTCCTGCCAGTAGAGGATAAACCGAGAACATTTAGGAGCCATAAACATGTTCTTACTGAGCATTTAGTATTATTATGCATTATTTTTATTATACTGTACGTATATTTTTCTTCCTGTTGCCTTGTCCTATCATAATGGTGGCAAACAGCATCAAGCATAATATACGCTGAATAAAACTGCACGTCACAAAAAAAAATGTATTTCCTCATACAGTATTTTCATTTTCGTGGTTAACTGTGCATCCTAAATAAACATCTCATTGTAAATTGAGGTAAAAGTTTAACAACTGTCGTTGATTCGATTTGTTCATTTCATTTAGAACAGGAAGATTCAGGTTATTGTTCTTACAATGGAATTTATACAATGTACACTTGATTAATGTTCATTTTGGGTTGCTAGCAGCTGTAGTTCTACTGTCTTATGTTTCTCAAATAACTGGTTAAAGTTTCACAGAATCATAAATGGATTTCTTTTTGATGTTTTTGTGTTTTTTTATTATTATTATTTGCGCAGCTTTCAAAGCAGGCATGATGATGAAAGTGAAAAGAGCTGCTTGATGACTAATTCTGTTCTACTCTACAGCAAACGGGTTTGGATCAAAATGAGAGTGAGTAAATAATAATAAAACAATTATTTTTTTATTTTTTTGGTGATCTAACCCTTTAACCCGGTGGTTCTCATCCTTTTTGACTTTTTGACCCCCATTGTTCACTTAATATTATAAAGCCCCCAATGTGGGATAATATATTTACCATATTTCCTTTTTCCAGTTGTTTGTGATTTATTTGGTATGTTCTTTAAAAAAAAAAAAAAAATATATATATATATATATATATATATCTTCAATATTAAAATCTAATATTTTTATACTTTTCCCTCACAATTTTCTACCTGATAAGATATTTTAGAACTTTGCATAACTAGAAAATTGTATTATATATTAACATGTATTATATTTATATATTTAGGTAACAGTTATGTATACCACATTATACAGGTATTCATAATGTACAGAATCCTTGTTACATCTGAAATTAGTTGTGTGTCATGTGTTTTGATGAAATATGGTAACACATTAATGTATACTGAAAAATATATTTTTATAGCACTTATTAACCTTTGTTTATAAAAAAAAAATACAATTGTTCATTGTTTATATTAGTTCAGTGCATTATCTAATGTTAACAGATAACATCATTTGATTTAAAAATATGTTTGTAAATGTAAAAATTACAGTTAACTAGGATTCATAAACGCTGTAGAGGTATTATTCATTGTTAGTTCATGTTAATAAATATTAATATCTAAAGTTAACATAAAACCAAAGTATTACAAAATAAACTCTATAAAGGTGTAACAATGAGTAGATAAGTATTATAATGTATAAATGTGGTTACAATTATTTATGAGATTATCCAATGCATTATAATGTGTATTAAAAGGCATAATGAATATATTAAGTACTTGTATAATGCATTATATATAAAGGCTTTAAGTAATGTTACCAATTTATTTTGTTTACTTTTCTAGGTCTATAAATGACACTTTTAAAATTATATATATATATATATATATATATATTTTTTTTTTTTTTTTTTTTTTTTTTTTGCCCCAAATATTCTTTTCTAAAATAAAATGGTTCAGAGGGCAATTTAAAATTTTGATTTTAATATTTAGCTTATTTGAACTCTTTCTCTGGCAGTGTTTTTGATCATTTTCACAAAACTTTTATGGCCCTCAGAATATTTTGCTGTATGAATATCCAAACATACAATATCAAACAATAATCAAAACATATAGTTAGATTCCATCGACACCCTCCAAGCTTCACAGTCCTGTACCTCTTCATGTGTCCGACGTCTCATCCAGTAACACTAGGCAGTTTTGATTTATATGCTGTTCAATGTTTGATGATCACGTTGTTTTACATGTGCATAAGCAATGCTTCTATCGCTTGTTTCTTCTTCTTCTTCTTCTTCTTCTTCTTCTTCTTCTTCTTCTTCTTCTTCACCTGTGTTTTGATCAGGAGATTCTGTGCTCTTTCAGAAGATGCGTAATATCGTATAACAGTGAAAAACATGGATAGTCAGAAATTTCCATCAATGGCATGGAAAGTCTTAAAGGGATAGTACACCTAAAAATGATCCCGTAATTTACTCACCCTCAAACCATCCTAGGTGTTTATGACTTTCTCCTTTCAGACGAACACAATCAGAGTTATATTAAAAAATACCCTGGCTCTTCCGAGCTTAATAATGGGAGTGAATGGTAACATAGATTTTGAAGCCCAAAAAAACACATCCATCCATCATAAAAGGAATCCATATGGTTTCAGGGGGTTAATAAAGGCCTACGTTTGTTTAAGAAACATATCCATATTTATAACTTCATCAACTATAATAGCTTCCGTCAGACGGCCGCACGCAAGTCAAGTACCAGTGGAAGCGTGACCTCTGACCCGACGCATGACGTATTGACGAACGCGCAAGCGCAGAGGATAGAGCGAAACAAAACACCGGTCACAAATAAAAAGTCTAAAATGAGAATTTTTTTAAAGAAATGTTGAAGAATTTTGAAATAAGAGAAGAGGAGCTTGAGTTTGTTGCCCAGCACTATTTGTTTAAACCGCGAGAGGCGAAGAGCCATTACCGGAGGCTAGCAATTGTAGTTTATGAAGTTATTAATATGGATGTTTTTCTTACACAAACAAATCATTTTTTGGGGTGAACCATTTAATCTTGTTTTGTCTCATTTTAAATGGTTTTAAATCATATCGCATAGTGCTGAGGCCCTTTTTTTTTGTTTTTCTTCTTCTTCAAAGAGTACATTTTACTCAAAAAAAAAAAATACTATTTCAGTCTTTCGACCTCAAAATTTCAAGTCTTGCCTTTTTTCAGTTATTAATTGTGAAATGTACTTCTTTTTGTGTGTGTGTGTAATTGAGAACCCCTGCTTTAGCTCATTTTTGTCCCCTCACTATGGAGGTGGTTATGTACTTCTGTTGCAACAGATGCCACAGACTTCCACTAAAAACAAAACCTAGCCCGTTTGTCATCAGCTAACAGAAACCAGCGTTACCGCATAGCACGGATGGTCCAACCTCCTCCTACCTCATTCCTGTCAGATAACCCGAATGCATATATTCAAACGCTGGCGTTTCACATCACTTCTGCTCACGAATCGAAGCCACTGTAGTCATGAGGGCTAAACTGGAGATCCTGGCCCTGGTGCTGGGCGCCGTCGGTCTGGTCGGGACCATCGCGGTGACCGCGCTCCCCATGTGGAAGGTCACGGCGTTTATCGGGCCCAACATCATCGTCATGGAGGCGCAGTGGGAGGGCTTGTGGATGGCGTGCATTCGGCAGGCGGACATCCGAATGCAGTGCAAGATCTACGACTCGCTGCTCATCCTGCCGGGGGACATCCAGGCGGCCCGCGGGCTCATGTGTGTGTCCATCACGCTCGCCGTCCTCGCCGTGCTGGTGTCCGTCTGCGGGATGAGGAGCACAGACTTCCTGCAGGACCACCGCAGGGGCAAGAATGTGATCCTGCTGGTGGGCGGGTGTCTTTTCGTCGTGTCCGGCCTCGCCACTCTCATTCCCGTCAGCTGGTCCACTCACTCCATCGTACGAGACTTTTACAACCCCATGGTGTTGGAGTCGCAGAAGCATGAGATCGGACAGGCGCTGTACGTGGGCTTCGCCACGTTCCTGGTCCTCTTGGTTGCGGGGGTGATCCTGCTGTGCCGTTACGCCCCTCGACAGAGGAAGGACGAGGAGGACGGGCCGTACGTCCCGGTGGAAATGAGCATGTTGGAACGGACCCGCTCTTCTAACTCGAACTGGAAGAGTCAGTACGTCTGACCCAGATAAATCATTCATTCAGTCCAGTGTCTTTTAGTTTTATTACTTTTCAAGCTTATGTTGCTGTCTTGGTCTGATGAATCTTGGAAAATCTCTGTGTTGAATTCTGGTTAATTGATTAAGTGTTGCTCGCTTAACTAACTAAATGCTATATGAAGTGATATATGATATGATCATATATTATATTTTTCATACATTTTGGGTTGAATTCATTCATTGTAGTTCTGTACTTGTAAGGAAAAGCTGAAACTAACTTGTGCATATATCACAAACATTATTTAACTATTTCTGTTTTTAAATTAAATCATTCAAATATGAATGAGATTAAACAATCTGTCATGGAAATCATCTAAAATTCATTATTTGCACACAAAAAAATACACTGAAATTAACTTGATTATATGATTTGCCCAGCTACTTTTAAACTTTTATATCTGAATTGTTCAATTATGAATAAGACTAAACTAGCTGTCGTGATAATCATTCAAATGCATTCACTGCACAAAAAACTTGTAGTTTAGTTCATTTTAATGTTTTTTTATGATCTAATATTATTTTATTATAAATATAATTTGTTGTCTAATATTTATACTTACAAATACTGCACTATAAAATATTATAATAATTGTACTTTTGTAATTGTAAGATTTTATTATAAGTTTCTCCATGGTCTTTTGGAGGAATAAAAGTAGAAACAAACACGGTCGACAGTTTAGAGCTGTAAATGAATGTGCAGCAGGTTCGATCATTTAGATCATTTGCCTGAGAAATGCTTATGAGTTCATATTAAAATCTTTTCCTCAGGAAACACATCTGAGAAGCTGAAGATTTCAGCAAAAGTCTGTGTATGAGAAATAACAGGGATATGAAATAGAGCTTATTTTTTTATTTGCCTTTCCTTTAGGTTTGATGCATAATTCTTTGATTTGGAAAAACAATTGCATTAATCAAATACACTGCACCCAGCTGTATATACAAAGTAGACAGGATGAAAAAAACATGCTGAAAAATACTGGCCGTCTGCATGAGATTTGCATCTGACATGCTTAGATGCGAGCAACACCCACATGCATTTATTTACTGTAAGTGAAACTAAATGTAAGCTATACACTGACTCTGGACTGTGTGTGTGTGCGTGTGCGTGTGCGTGTGCGTGTGCGTGTGCGTGTGTGTGTGTGTGTGTGTGTGTGTGTGTGTGTGTGTGTGTGTGTGTGACACTATCCATCTCAGGTTCCACCCTCCATCTCTTGTCTGGCGTCTGTTGTATTAGCGTTTCTTACCTGGAAGTGCAGTAATACCTGAAACACACCTGACCTCTCACTGAGATACAGCAGCTGATCGAAGTTTAGGAAGTTTAGGAACCTTTTGAGAAAACAATTCAGAGATCTCCATATGAACTGAAACATTTCTTATCAAATTCTTCCAAAAATGAAACATTAAATGATCTGAGCTGCTGTCAGCATGCATTCCTAAGGAATCTTAAGAAAAACATTAGACAAAGTTAAAACTTGACAAATTACTCGGAACACAATTCGAGTCTCCTGCAGAACTATAAAAAGAGCAATAAAATTGTATATATGCATGTTAATTGTATTAAATAATTGGTCCCACTTTATATTAAGTGTCTTTAAGTACTACTTACATTGAATTAATAATTTGATACAATGGACTTATTCTGTACATACATGTTTTTACATTGTACTTATATTTTTAAAATACTAGCATATAATTACAACTGTAATTCATTTATGTAATTACATTTGTAATTACACTGTTGACCCTTCCCTTACACCTTAACCCATCCTTAAACCTATACTACACACACCTGTCCCTAACTTACCCATACCACACACATCTGTCCCTAACTTACCCATACCACACACACCTGTCCCTATACCCATACCACACACACCTGTCCCTAACTTACCCATACCTCCACCTCTGTCCCTAACCTTACCCGTATCACATCTCTATAGCAGCAAAAGTGTTTGACATTACAACATGAACACAATAAGTACATTGTACTGATTATTTTATGTAAGTACATCTTTTATTAAAGCCACTTAATATAAAGTAGGAACAAATAATTTTATATATAATTTTGTCTATAATTTTTAAATTGTATGTTTTTTCTTTTCTTACACCTACAGTGCTAAATAAATTTTTTTATTTGATTGCCCAAGCTAGATAATAATTATTTATTTATTTTATTGAATTATTTTTGAATTGTTTATATTTATAATAAAAAAATATTATTATTATTATTATTATTGTTGTTGTTGTTGTTATATTAGCAATAATATTGCATATACCCATGTTATGAAATGTCAAAATAGTTTATATATTTATTTGTATTCATTTTATATTACAGTAGTCAACATTTGAAGTGGATCAAAAAAGTTAATCAAAGTTGTCCTAAGACAAGAACGGGTATTGTTCAAAATATGTATAACTAACTTAAAATGTTGACTACTGTATTTTTAGTACTAGTCATTCACTGTATGTATTTTATAACTTGAAAATTACCTTGAAATCTTACCTTGAAAGTTACCATTTAAATAAAATTTTAATTTAATTTAAAGAAAATCTTATACACTCCCAACAAGCTATTTTGTGTTTCCATTCTAAATAGAATGCTCATATTTAGAAGCCACCTAATGGCAGAAATCAACATTTTCAAGTATCACCAGTTTCCTTAAAAGTGATTATCAGATGTTTAGGAGCAGGAGAACCAGTCTGATCACATAACATCATTAACATTTTTTCTTGGTTGTAAATACGTGTCATCTGGATCTTCCGGTCTCATTTGAGAAACACCACAGTGAAGGAGAGCTGTGTTCTGTCTGGTTCTTCTCGACCATCATGTCTTACACAGGGTCTTATATGGCCAAGTCCTACGCGGACAAATCCTACGCAGGCAAAGGCTATGGGGGCAGTGTGTACACGGGCTATCCCGCTGAGAAATCTGCAGAGGAAATATACGAGGAGCAGCTCAAGGTCGAGAAGAGGAAGAGACGGGAGTCCATGTGCTGTGAGGTGGTGGCGTTGGTCATCGGGTTTTTCGGATTGATCGGCGTCGCCGCCGTCACGGGCCTCCCGATGTGGAAGGTGACGGCGTTCATCCAGGAGAACATCATTGTGATGGAGACGCGTTGGGAAGGCCTGTGGATGAACTGCTACCGGCAAGCCAACATCCGTATGCAATGCAAGGTCTACGATTCTTTGCTGTACCTTCCAGCCGAGCTCCAGGCTGCCAGGGGTCTCATGTGCACCTCCGTCGCTTTGTCCGCCTTCGCCTGCATCGTGTCAGCCGTAGGAATGCGCTGTACCCGTCTGGTGGACTCCCGTCCCAAGACCAAGCACATTGTTTTGGTGAGTGGAGGGTGTTTGTTCCTGGCGGGATGCTTGACCACCATCATCCCCGTGTCGTGGACGGCTCATGCGATCATCCAAGACTTCTACAACCCCTTGTTGATCGACGCTCAACGCAGAGAGCTTGGGGAGGCCCTTTATATCGGATGGGTCACTTCTGCTTTGCTCTTCAGCGCCGGGGTGATTCTGCTCTGTCGACATGCGCCACGGACACAGGACAAAGCGGACATGGCTGCTGTGATGTATCGTGCCGGGTCGGCCCCGTATAACTACTCCTACAGGCCCGGATATGGATACCCTTACGGACAACCCACATATCAACCGGCCTATTCTTCCGTTCCCCCCTCAGTCTATAACCAGCCAAGATATTAAAACACACACAGTGAGTGTTGCACTTTACCACTAAAATCTCCCATAGAGACTCCAGTGCAGAAAGAACTTGAGATGGGAACGAACATTCAGAAGAAAACAGGACTTATGGAGCCTATCTGTTGATTATATATGACTGTATATGTGATGCTTGATTTTTTATGCATTTCCTTCTTGCCTATATTATAAAATTCTGTTCATAATTTACACTTGTACAAAAATAGGATGAAAAGTGCTAAATTTAAAAACAGTAATGTGGGCTATTTCCACACAGCATTTAAACGGTTTAATGTTGACTCTGTGACTTTTTTTTTTTTTCACTTTGTACATTTTCAAAGCACTGGTTTGACTTTAATTGTATTAAAAATATATTTTAAAAAAATGTAAAAAGAACTGCGGATGTGCTATTTTCTGATCTGTCTCAAAACATTCCTTTCCTGGATCTGACAGCATGATTTTGCTGTTTTTTTCAGCCTAGTTTTGGCGACGCTGGTCGAACAAGTTCAGGTGGTTTTCCAGTGTTTGTTTCTCTTGTGTTGTCAGAGGAAATGTTCCACAACCTCAAAATGTCACACCCCTAATGCAAATTTACCAGCAGACATGAGTGACAGTGAATTGTGTTTGTGGGACAAAAAAAGATGTGCAAGTGATCTAAGATGTTATTGTAAAAACAGTTGATGCATCAAAACAATAGTATGATCTAAACTCTCATCTGGTCTTGCTGATGGAAATGAACTTAATACCAGAAGTTTATGGTCAGCTGAATTGTAAAAACAGAAAATTTTTTGTCACATTGTCTGAAGAAAATGTGAGTAGTGCTTGACAGGTTGCTAGGGTGTTGCTATAAAGCTGCTAAGGTGTTCTGTGTGTTTTATTATCATGACTTAAAAACGTGCATAAAAAACAGGCATAGCAACAGGTTAAAAGTCAAATGGAATTACAAACATGCTTGCTAATGTGTTCTGATTGTTTTTGGTATGTTGATTTTCCACTAAAAACCCTTTCAACCCCATAGAAACATGCTAAACCCACTCAGAACACTTTAGAAAAAATTCTCATTATCAAATTAAATTGTAAAGACATTTGACCATACAAAGGTTGCTAGGGTGTTGCTATGCAGTTTCTCAAGTGTTCTGATCGTAATTATGCAGCTGTTAAGACCCTAGAAATCTCAGAGTAACATGATAAAACCACATTTAGAACACCTTAGATGCTACTTAGTTGCTTGTGTTTGGTGGTTGCCTCAGAAAACCAAAGCAATTGCATTGTAAGATTCTAAAAAAAAAAACACTCAGAATCTCTTTAGCAGCTGCATAGCAACACCCTGGAAACAGCATAGTTACACCCTGGAAACAGCATAGTTACACCCTGGAAACAGCATAGTTACACCCTGGAAACAGCATAGTTACATTCTAAAAGCTACTCATAACCCCTTAGTAGCTGCATAGCAACACCCAAGCAACCACATAGTAATGGTGTAATCCAATGGTGCAAAAATGACACGCTTCACCTTTCACTGAAAGCAAAATATCAGCGTTAAACCATCAGCTGATGTTTTTGAACATTTCAGACAGCAATTTAATGAGGCACAACACCAATGGCGTTAAACATTGACAGCAGTGTTGGCTTTTATCTGGCGGTTCAGTGATCCCTGCGTTTCCTCAACAGGATCTTTGCATGAAAACATAGCCTTCTGAGCAAACATCAACACGGCTACGTGCTCCTCCTCCCCCCTGACCGACACAAACCCAGAAACAAACACTCACAGGGGGATTCGATTTCATAGTAACCAGCCTCAGCGTTCCCTCCCTCCCTTCAGCAAGAGGGTGGAGACTGGGAACAGGTTGAGCTCCCATTCCAGCAGGATGCAAATCCTCACAGTTGAAACCTGTCCTTGCTGATCTGTGGCACGCAGGCTTCTGGAGTCATGGCGAACGGCGCACTGGAGATTGTGGGAATGTGCGTGACCCTAATCGGGCTCATCGGGGCGGCGGCCAGCACCGGGATGCCGATGTGGCGGGTGACGGCGTTCATCGGGGAGAACATCATCGTGATGGAGACCCGTTACGAGGGCTTGTGGATGAACTGCTACCGGCAGGCCAACATTCGGATGCAGTGTAAAGTGTACGACTCCCTGCTGGCGCTGTCCCCGGACCTCCAGGCCGCACGGGGGCTCATGTGCTGCTCCGTGGCATTGACCGGTCTGGGTTTACTAATCGCCATCGTCGGGATGAGGTGCACGGCGTGCATTCAAGACAACGACCGTGCCAAGCGTATGATTTTGATCATCTCTGGTTGCATGATCCTAGTGGGCTGCTTCTGCTGCCTCATTCCCATCTCATGGACCGGACACGCCATTATACAGGATTTCTACAACCCCTTGCTCATCGATGCCCAGCGTAGGGAACTTGGGGAGGCGTTGTACATCGGTTGGGTGTCGTCGGCCTTCCTGTTCGCCGGTGGTTGTATATTCACTTGCTGTACCGGCCCCTTGGACAAGGGCCCAGACCCAAGGTACATGTACTCCAGAAACCAACCCTATATGGCCTATCAACCACAAACCGTTGCCTTCCATCCGCAAGCGCGGTCTGAGTACAGTCATCCATCAGGACCACCGTCATTCATTCAGACGTCGTATCAACCGTCCCGACAGCAGTCGTTCATTCAGCCGTCGTACCAACCGACCAGACAGCAGTCGTTCATACAACCGTCCCGACACCCGTCCGCCCGCAGCGCAGTGGCTTATCTCTGAAACCCACAGGCTTGTGTATTTGTGCTTTTGTCTGTTTGTGTGTGTTAGAGAGAGATGATGGAAAGGGTGGACTTATAACAAAGATTCTTTTTTTTTTTTAAAGAATCAAATTGTAACATGTAAATGTAACAAAGTTAGTCATACATTTCATTTTTGTCAGTTTCATTCTTGGGAATGTTTTATTAGAATTTAAGTTTCTACTTTGGCTTTTTAAATATCTAAGAGCAAATGAGAAACAGAAAGGACAGACTTAAGGTAACACTTTATTTTAAGGTGACGTAGTCACACGTTATTACATGTACTTACAATAGTAATAACAATAAATGATGCATAATTACAAGTAACTAACCCTAAACCAAACTCTAACCGTAACTCTAAAGTACAAGTTCATTAATATTAGTCAGTGCTTATTTGAGTAAGTACAATGTAACTACGACACCTTAAAATTGTTACCCAATTTTAACATTTAAATGGGTTTAAATGTAAAAAAAGTTGCTTGCACATGTAATTTTTTCCCCGAATCATTCTTTGCTGTTTTTGACTATTTGAAAGTCATTTCTACTGAAAAGGAGCATTTTTGAGAACTGTGGCTAAGATAAAGATTAAAAAAAAAAAAAATTTATATGATTGATCATACCTCAGGATGTTGTAAAGTGTGTCACTTGAGGCATTACTTAAAAGCTGTCTAAAATATAAACTAGGAAAAGTGTTTAATATTCAGATATTTTTGTACAAATGAAAGCACAAATCAATGATTTGAATCAATAAACATGTGAAATATCTTTTAGGATAACATATTTGCTTTTCCTCCTCATATCTTTCTGCATTTACAAGTCATTCTAAATGTAGTGTTCTGTTTCCTTTGTGTATTTGCTCAGTAATAGTTCTTAGAAGAAATCTGTTCATCTCTAAGCTTCAGAGGACGTGTTTTCTCAAAAAGTCACGGGGTCTGAGTTACAGGCAGGTGCTGAAGTCGGTGATTTAGTTCAGCTCAGTGCGTTCAAGATCTTTATGCCCTGCAGCTTCAGATAAACAGAAAGCCGCTGTGAAACGTAAGACGGCTATTGTTTTGAGCGTCTCTGTAGACACACCCAGAGCGAGTGCGTTACACAAGAGCTGCTGGTGTTAGTATAGTAGTGCTACAACAGAACCAGGAAATGGATCAGAACTATCTTGGAGAATGCAATCCCAGAATACAATGTGATGAGCTCATTGAAGAAAGAAAGGGGTAAAAAAAAAAAAAAAAAAAACACCACCCAAATTAATTAATAATGTTGCAATTGATTCATTAACAAAAGTAATGGTAAAACAGTTCAGTTCAGTCAAAATTAGGAAGCACTTTATTTTACAGACCTGTTCCCTATGTAACATACTATGTACTTATTATAGTAATTCCAATAATTGAGTAATAATAACTAGGTACTAACCCTGAACCTAACCTTAACGCACATAGTTCCCTTATATTACCCACATACTTTCTTTTCTTTCTAAGTGCACATAAGTGCATGTACTGTAAAATAAAGTGCAACCCAAAATTATTTTACAAAATATATATGCACACTGTATTTAAAGGGGATTGCATTATTACCTTGGCAATATGCTAAATGCAGTACACTATTTCAGTGATATTTGTGTGAAGACAAAAGTTACTGCCTAGTGCCTCGGTAAAGTGTTTCTATCACTCACTTACGAGTTTCAATTTTAGTTAGGATGCTTCCTTAGAAGTTCGCTCTCTAAGTAGGCAGTATATACAGCACGGCAGCTCTGGGTTTGAGAACAGAGCCTGTGTGGACTGGTGGCCTCATAGTTCAGGCCGCTAATGCAAAAGATGTGGGTCATCACCAGGGAGGAGTGATGTTGATTAGACTATTACAAAAGTCATCGGCCTGTGGCACTAAAGATGGTCAACAACTGGTGCTTTGGATCAAATGACAATAAAAATAGACAATGCAATGAGCAGCAACCAAACCTCTTGTCCAAAATGGTCACTGACTATCCAGCTTATTTTTAATGTTTGAGCGTGAAATTTGTAACTCCGGTGTCACATGGTTCAAGTTATTTTAGTTGTATAAACAGCCCATCATGCTGATTAATATTGCAAACTTGTATTTCTTATATTATTTTAAACGTAATCATGAACTGACTGATTTGTAGAGCAAATAGTTTGAGCATTTTCTGCCTCCGTTATTCTTCCCATTCTCTATACAGTGATTAATGAGTCGGAAGTCGTCACTTTCACAGAAAATAGCTGACTTCTGCTCTGGTGCCAAATAAGGTGGATAAAAAACAACTCATTTCAGCTTCCAAAGCACTACTTAAAACCAGATTGGCGCAGCTACTCCCTCTAGTGATGAAGTAAGAGGATGCTATAACTCAGTCTCAGTCAAGGTCATTGTTCATTTGAGTGTGTTTACATGAGAGATGCCATTATTGACAGAATATGAGCACTGTACAGTAAACACACCATCAGCATCTCTTCATACCCTCATCATCCTGAACCAATCAGAAGACACCACTGCCACTTTCCCATAACAAAAAGAGTTATCATCAAGATGTATAATAGCACTTTGCCATGTGAATCTATGGGGAAACTGACTGTCCTATTTGATCTAGGATCAACATTTACCTTTCTAACACACCTGTGTTTAACACACTGAGTTTAACACACTGAGTCTGAGACCTCTGGATTTGGATCCTAAATCACTGCCCAACGGGATTATCTTTGTTCAGAACAGGGTGAGTGGATTCATTCATTTGTTGAGGATAATTTCCTGTCATTTGAGGAGATGTTGATTTATTGCAGTGATTATTATGTTTCTAGCATGTTATATGTTTGGCAACAGTTCTTCTAATTCTCACTGATGGAGTGTGTAGCTTGTCATTTCTTAAACAACCATGTAGGAAGACACATCAGGGCCATATTCCAGGATGACAATACAACACAATACAAGATCTTGACCAAAAATTTATGCTATTTCCATCATGAGGATAATTTTTTGGTCCAGATCTTGTATTGATAATGCAAAAGTCCAGCACTCTGTGAAGTCTCCTCCAGAACATCCCAAAGACTTTCAGTAAAGTCAAGGTCTGAACTCAGAGGAGCCAATTCATGTGTGAAAATGACTCTTCATGCTCCTCACAACCATTCTTTCATAATCTGAGCCTGATGAATCTTGTCTTTATCATCCTGGAATATGATCATGATGTGTCTTCCTACATGATTATTTAAGAAATGAAAAGCTACACACTCCATCAATCATGGTTAGAAGAACTGTTGCCAAACATATAACATTGTAGAAACATAATAATCACTGCAATAATGATACAATCATAGACTCTTAAGCATTTGCCTGTTTCAATCCAAACAGCAACTTCTTTTTTCTTTTTTTTTTTTTTTGGCCTGGTAGTGTATTCAAATATCTGTTTTCTGTTTGTAGCTAATTTATTCCTGTGATCAAAGCTGAATTTTCAACATCATTACTCCACTCTTCAGTGTCCTTCAGAAATCATTCTTATATGCTATTTGTTTCTCTACTTTTAGGAGAACCAATGAAATAGACAAAAGCGCGTGAGGTCGGAGGTCAATGATGGTTCAGGGCAAGTGTGACCTCATTGCTCTATGCCTGGGCATCATCGGTCTGATCGGGACGGTGGCCGTCACGGGCCTCCCCATGTGGAAAGTGACGGCGTTCATCGGGGAGAATATCATCGTGATGGAGACCCGCTGGGAGGGTCTGTGGATGACGTGCTTCAGGCAGGCCAACATACACATGCAGTGCAAAGTGTACGACTCCCTGCTGTTCCTCCCGCCGGACCTGCAGGCGTCCCGAGGCTTGACGTGTAGCGCTCTGGCTCTGTCTGCACTCGGGCTGCTCGTGTCTCTTTTCGGCCTCAGATGCATGTCGTGTCTCAAGGATCAACCGCGTGTCAAAAGCATGTTTGCGATTGCCTCGGGAGCGATGCAGATTTTAGCGTCCGTTTGCGTCATCATCCCGGTCTCTTGGACGGCTCACACTATTATTAGAGACTTCTACAACCCTCTTCTGCTCGACGCGCAGCGCAGGGAACTAGGAGAGGCGCTGTATATCGGTTGGGTAACTAGTGCTTTTCTTATGGCATCTGGAGTTATATTTCTCTGTCGTCGTGTTGGTCCAAAATCAGGCTCATCATTTTATTCACACCGACAAGTTAATAAACCCGCTTTAAACCGCTTACAGCCCTTTGACTCTTTAAGACACCAGGCTTTGCCCCAGAACAACAGCCTCTCCATTCTGCAGCCGTCTGCGTTCAGCTACGCCATTACGCCTTCTAGTGGTCAACATTCACCCTACAGTGTGCAACCGGTGACCACTGGGTCTTTAGTGTACAGTCACATCAACATGCCACCTCAGAACCTGAACTATCATGGCCCAAATGTGATGCAAAGCCAGTATGTATCCAGAAACACACTGTACCCCCCTCAGCTTTCCACGCGCTTCGAAGGAAGTAACGGCAGCGATCCCTACGCGTCCTTCACCTCCGGATCCGGATCCGCATTTCACCCTGTGCCGCTGAACCCGCTCTTCATAGGGTACAACTACTCCAGGGTGCAGTCGAACAGCTCAGACAGTAGCTTTGGATTGCGTATCTAAGTGTTTTTTGATGCAGCCCTAATTCAACATTTATTTTTAAAGCTGCCGTCGGCAACTCTGGCTGATTGAGTGGACTTAGGCAAAATTTGGAATGTTTACAACTCTCATGCCCCTTCCCACTATCAACGAATACCCTCCCACCGAGTTCGTGCTCGTCAGTGCGCCATCACTCTTCGCTACTGCGCGAACTTCAGGCGTGTGCATGTGATTGACGAGTGCATGCACGACTTGTGATTGACAGTCATATCTCACACCCCCCTGCGCTGATTGGACACTAACCGGGAGCGGTGGATTTTTGCAAAACAAATAACACGCTCCAGGTGGAGTTAGAAGCTCGGGTTTTTTCTAAAACCACTTTATTTATGTTGTTCTGTCGGAATATAGTGTCGAATTCGCTGAATATGATAAAAAAAAAGTTGCCGACGGTAGTCACAGTAAACAGTAGTCATTTTATCCATCATTCCAGTAGATTCAATTTCAGAATGTTATTTTGCTGGAACGACAAAGGTTTGTCAAACATTTTTATTTACAGAAACTAGAAGTGGCAAAGTCAGCATGAAACTAAGGTTGTGATCATCTTCTCTTCCCTATTGTGTACGGTGTACATTTTAGGACATCCTCAGACACTTATAAGACAAGGCATCATGCCACAAAACGGCATCGCGCCTCAGACTGAAGCTCCAGGTCTCAGGAAAAACAGTGTCAGGTGTCAGGTTTCGTACGAAACGGCATCAGACGAAAAGGCATCGGGCGAAACGGTCTCGGGTGGAGTTTGCCCCGCCCCATGTGACGTCACATGTACGCGGTTCAGATCAGATACAACAACAGCTGATGGAGGAGATAACCCGTCATGATATATTTATATATTTGCTTTCATCAAATGTTACACTAATTGCGTTGTAACCAAGAAGAGAACATGCATTTTGCGAGTTTTATTTGCACGTTTAAAAAGTTAGATGACATATTTCAACTAGCTATAGCTTGTATCCTATGTTGGCAAACTATCGATAGTTTTCACGATTGTGAAGTTAAAGAATTCTTTCGAGCTCTTAGACTGCTTGATTAAAACTGCTTGATTTAACATTGCTGTAAACATTTTTCAATTATATTAGGATATATTCATGGGCGGGGCAGGGAGGGGCTAGCAGTGCTTCAGCACCCTGAAAACAATACGGACGTTTATCTGAGTGAAACGGCTTCTCAAACAAGAACAAATGTAGGGTGGGACTTGATTTTGTCTATGGAGAATTGATTGGATGGTTGGATGGTTGTGGTTTGCTGTTGGTTGATCTCGTGGGATTGACAGGTTAAACCAGTAAACTTGTCATCAGAGAGGAGAAGAGATGTCGCTGTGAGAGGAAGGGGAAGGTATATTTTGCATTGATAAATCATAAATACTGCAATATTCTAAAAAAATAAATAATTCTAATAACTGCATATTCCTCTGGGTTTACCTCTTTTAAGTTAACATTTTCATGACTACGTTTTTTTATTTTTTTTATTTTCACAAATAGCAAATTCTCAGCAATTTCTACCCAATAAAATATTTTAGAGCTTGACATAACTAGACAAAATTATAGTTTAAAAAAATTGCATGACCTTTTTTTTTATATTTGATTAATTTCCATGACTTTTCCAGGTCTAAATATCACACTTTAAAAATTCCCTCATATCCAGGTGTGTCAAGACCCTGAGAACGCAAAATATTTATGCAATGCGTTAAGACATAAAAATCACTAATATTTAGCTTTATTAAAGGGATAATCCAAACATGTGAATTCTGTCATCATTTAGCCTACTCACAGAGTTGTTCTAAACCTGTATGAGTTTCTTTGTTTAACACAAAATAGGAATGACCAAACAGTTGTTGGTCCCTATTGACTTTCATATGAAAAAAACAATGGGGGCCAGAAACTGTCTGGTTACCGTCTGAACTATCTTCTTCTCTGTTCAACAAAAGAAATAAACTTTTTGGGTGACCTATCATTTTGCCAGTGCCTTTTTTTTCCCGTAGGGCTTTTAAAAATGTGAAATGGATTTGACATCACAGCTGAGAACAGAAGCTACTGAAGGGTTTAAGACATGGTGTCATTTTCCTCCAGAGTCTTTGTCCCATGAGATAATGTCAGAAATGCAGGTAGTAAACAGAGTGTCCCGCACCAGATGAGCAACCGCCCTCGCATGTGAAAGCCAACGGATGGAGAACTCCAGGTAAAACTGTCAATGGATGCGTATAAAGTTGTGAACTCAAAGTTGTGATTGTTATGAATCCAGCCCTTATAAACAACCTTTGTTTCTCATTGAGGCGTATGGACAGCAAACACGGAGTCAGCATACAACACATCAAACCGGTTCCAGCCCTGTGGGATGATATTTGCTGGCAGTTAAGAAGAGGTTTGTTATTCTCTAAATAAACAGCTGTGAGTTTGTCCTGGAGCTGAGAATATGACAATATTTGAAGAGATATTCATGCGAATATCCCATGGTTCTCACTTTTCAGCAGACAGGGGACTAATATCAAACTCTACTGTATTGCCACTTATAAATTAGTAAATTATTATATGCAAGTGTGACTTTGTGAGAGAATTTGTATTAAATGTAGGAAATTGGCTAGTTGTCACCAAGTTATCTTGAGTGTAATGGTTTGACAATGATTTTTTTTGTGTTTGTTCACCTTTCCTTGCAATCCTGTAATAGGCCAGCCCGTTCTCATCCCAAGGCGTAATATAATGACGCTTTTGCCAAAGCGTCTATATCGAACGCGCATGGCACCCTTTAGCGTCAATATGAGACGCCGATATATATGGGTCAGAAGGCGCCTCCTAGCGGTCTAACCCTAACCCTATACCATACCTAAACCTACCCATCTCTCTGCGTGTTATATTGACGCTAAAGGGTTCCATGGGCGTTGGATTTAGACGCTTTGTCAAAGTGTCAGAATATGACGCCTTGGGATGAGGATGCGTTGCAGCGGCTGATATTGACTTTCAAAGTGTGATAACTTGCCCCGACCTTCCATCGTCATTATGATGATTAACCAGTAGATGGCCTTACTGAGCATTTACTATAGTAATCACCCTTCCCATTTACAAGTGTAGCTTATTGGGGATTTCATCTATTTTTTGTTGTCATTTTGATAATTGTAAGTTGTATTGCAAAACAGCTTACAGAGATTTCTTCCCTTTGTTACACTACAAAGAAATACACAAACAAAAATGTATTACAATTTATAGTTGAGTGAGTTGTCAAAGTAAACACCTCTATAGAGTAAATCATCCTGTAAATGCTTTATCTGGCTCTGTTTACAGGGGCTGAACTGTAGGCCATCCCCCCTCTCTAAATGATCTGTGATCCAGATCCTGTCTCTGTAATCCCTCTAATGCCGTATAAACCCACTGTCACAAAGACCTAAAGGATACGGGTATAGCAAACACCTCTTAAACCAGATCCAGAGTGGAGGAATCACTTTCAAAAAAAAGAAATGTTCCAGCTGATGTTCCAACAATAAAAACTTTGACGGCCAATCAGAATCCATCCTGCTTTAAAGAGATCGAGCATTTAAAAGGGTCCATTATTTTAAAAAATGTTTACTGTATAGCATAAAAATATGATTATATGTTATAAAACGTACAAGTTTGATGGTTTTTCGCTTCCGAATTCAGAGGACTTGTCCCAAATGTACGAGTCCGTACTTTCATGACGTAATGCCACTTTGACTGTCGGAAGAAGTCTCCTGCTGAGCTCACTGATGGTCTGATGGACACATGCAACCTTTGTAAGTCCACAAGACCGAAAGTGCATATGAAGTGTTCCATTTGGGACAGGGCCAGACTTTCGTGAGCGACTCGTTCAAAAGAATCAGTTGAGTGAAAATTGTCTAAATGTTTGCGTTCCCCTGAGAAACTCTGCATTCGCTTGCAAAATGTTTGCGTTCCACTGAGAAACTTTACGTTTCCTTGCAAAATGTTTGCGTTCCACTGAGAAACTTTACGTTTCCTTGCAAAATGTTTGCGTTCCACTGAGAAACTTTACGTTTGCTTGCAAAATGTTTGCGTTCCCCTGAGCAACTTTGCGTTTGCTTGCAAAATGTTTGCGTTCCCCTGAGAAACTTTAAGTTTCCTTGCAAAATGTTTGCGTTCCACTGAGAAACTTTACGTTTGCTTGCAAAATGTTTGCGTTCCCCTGAGAAACTTTGCGTTCGCTTGCAAAATGTTTGTGTTCCTCTGAAAAACTTTACGTTTGCTTGCAAAATGTTTGCGTTCCACTGAGAAACTTTGTGTTCGCTTGCAAAATATTTGCGTTCCCTTGAGAAACTTTGCATACGCTTGCAAAATGTTTGCGTTCCCCTGAGAAACTTTGCGTTCGCTTGCAAAATGTTTGCGTTCCTCTGAGAAACTAACGCAAAGTTTCTCGAAGGAACGCAAAACATTTGCAAGAGAATGCAAAAGCGTTGCCAAATATTTTTCCTACCATCTAATTTTTTTCTTCTTCACCATGTCCCTTTAGGGGCTCCGTACTCTACCGAAATTGCACTGCCAGAAATAGTAATAGTATGCTATTCCGAAATCAACCACTGATCAATCCGATCGAATCTTTTTTTAACTGAGCTTGAATCATTGATATAAATCAAATCTCCTCCGCCTAGTTCACACACAAACTTCTCACAGTTGCTTATCACTTCTGACCTGGTCTTTTTAGTTTAATTTTCATATAATGCGAGTGATTTAAAAATATATATATATTAAAAGTGGGTTAAATGCTGTTGAATAAGGTGTCTTCCCATTTGGCGAAATCACAGACAGCGAGTGACCGATAAACGGGTATTTAATCTGCGGCAGATGTGCGTTTCCATCAGAGCGCCGGCACAAGATTTAATCATTTCCTCGGTGTACCAAAGAGCAAAGACGTTGTCGAGGTCGACTGCTGCCAGATTTGAAGTTAATCTTCACAACGGATCCATGTTTGCGGATCAGAGAGTCGCCAGTGCCCTCAATTGAGCTCGCGCGCACGGACTGTGAGTCGCGCGGTCCCTGTCAGAAACACCACTATGTCCTGAAAGCACCGCGGGAAGGGATGACTTATTCTGGAAAGTGATGCCCAGTTAGCACCTATGGATGTGAGGATGGGTGATTCCCACCAGTACGAGTGAGTGGAAAGATGCTGCTCGGATGGAAATCATTCCTGTATGGATACACAAAGAAGAAGGATATGTATGTTGACTGTGTCTCCTGCAGGTGTCCCGCGCTGAAGGGGACAGGTGTGAGCTTCATCCTGCTGTGTCTGATGGCAGAGGTCAGTCTCAGCGCGCAGCAGGTCTTGAGAATCGGTGAGTATCAAAGCCCTTCATCAATAACAGCTATGTGTGGAATTAACATTTCTGGACTGTTATATTTGTTTGTTTAATTTTGGCCATTTCAGTGTCTCCAAAATTCTGGACACTGAAAGTGACTTTAAAAATTCTGAATGTCATTGCATTAGAACGTCTTTAGGTTTAATGCTTCTATGCGATAAAAGTGGTCCCTTATTTATCCCTGTGAAAGTATTTTTTTTTTTTACACTTAAAGAGTTAGTTCACCCAAAAATGAAAATTATCCCATATTTACTCACCCTCGTGCCATCCTTGGTTTATATGACTTTCTTCTTTCAGCCAGTTTCAGAGTTTTTGAAGCCCATAAAAGCTCATCCATCCATCACACAAGTAATCCATTCGGCTCCAGGGTGTTAATAAAGACCTTCTGAAGCTGAGCGGTGCGTTTTTGTAAGAAAAATATCAATTTTTATAACTTTATAAACTGTAATCACTGGCTTCCGGTAACAGTCGTGCGAGTCTAGTTCCAGCGGTAGAGTGACCTCTGACCCAACGCAGCTTAACTTTTGGTCATCACATATGAATGCATATGTTTTTTCTTATTAGAAAATAATTTTTAACAATCCCGAGGTGATAAATGTCAATAATGGAAATTCCACTGGAGTTAGAATGTCTAATAGTTAAACTAAATCCGTCTATTTGGAAACTATGCAGCAGAATCAGAATATGTTAAGTCTCATGATCACACACACAATTTTGTTATTTTTTCTATAATTTTAGAAGCACCATTTTTTAACTATCTAGATGTCAGAATATCATCCATAAATTCTCAACCGGAGTCATTAATTTGTGTAACTCTTTGAATTGTGCATGAGGTGATACTTCCAGCTGCAGTATTTTCATTGGACTTTCCAGTTCATTCCCTCTAATCCTATTGTTTTATGAGAGAGAGAGAGAGAGAGAGGGTGGGGATCTGGACAGATATGCTAAAATGCAGGTCCAGTGTATGAATGTTGTAAGTTTGGTAATGCATAATTAATGTAAAACTCAACTCTGGCCCTCGAGGTCCACTTTCCTGAGTTTAGCTCCAACCCTAATGAAACACCTGAACAAGCAAATCAAGACCTGTGTTTGAAACCGCCTCCTATCCCCTCATTCACTATTCCCTACATTACTTCACTAATGTAGTCCAGGGAGTGAATGAAAACGAGACACTGACGGCTGCTGCATTTGCTTAGTTTGTGCTTGTAGTTTAATAATCATTTGAAATTAAGCAAACTGGCAGCTCCAGTAGTAGCCTAATGAAAATATTTATCTTGAACTCTGTCATTGGAAACTGGCATACACATACCTCAATTAAACAATTTAATAATCAATTAAAAAGCAATCTATGATAATAGCCACATTGGACCAGCGGTTTGGAAAATAAAAGGACGATTCGTTTGCAGGCTTCATCTTCTGGTGGGACGCGGGAATTAATTCGGCACGACTCTTACAGTGCATTATGGGTATTCTCTAGCCGTACATCGTTTGTTGGACTGAATGAGTGCACTAGATAACGTCCACTATGGATTCAGGCACCACTGCTAATGGATGTCCCCTCAAATAATTCCCTATTAAAGGGTAAAGGGGGTGATTTCGGACATGGCCGAGGTCTACAGACAGGGGAGTTTCATCTGGTCTGGGGCAAAACTCAGGACGGTTGACCTCAGTAAAGATTTTGTGATGTTGTTCATAACATAGTGTGGTTGTTAACTAGTTAAATAACAATTGGTATTTATGGATTGGTATACCAGAGGTGGCTGATTGTGTTTCTTTGGAGCCTTTATTAATGTTCTTTGTGCGTTTAATCCGCCGTTATAATTTCTCCCGGTCTGAGGTCGAATCTAATCTTTTTTTCTCTGCAAACCTTTAATCTGCTCCATATGGTTAGTGTTTCAATTAGTCCTCTCAGCTTTCGGGTTCGAAACCCAGTCGCTGGGTAATACTGAGAAACCGTCCCTGTTAAGCATGTTAAACAAGCCGGGCTAATCTGCTTTCTGCTCAGAGACCCTCGCAGTGACCCTGCCAAGGCACTGCGAGGATACATGTTTCATTGAGGAACAGTTTGATTATGAGATGCATACATTCACATTTACACTTATGCATTTAGCAAATGCTTTTCTCCAAAATGACTTAACAAAAGAGAATGTCTTAGAATGTTTAACATTTTATTTAAACAGACTAGAAACAGTTTTAGAATCTAGAAAAGTATACAGATTTATGTCACGCCAAAATCAAGAAAATGTTTTCCCCCTATGAATAATTCTCATTAATTTCAAATAATAATTCTCATTATTGTAAAACAGTAGGATAATTGCAGCAAAACAGCATTAATAATAATTATTTTTTAAATTATTGTAAAACATTTTTATTAAAATATTTTAATACGAATATTAACAATATGTATGTATTAAGGGGTGGGGGGTTAAATGTGCTAAATGGTCATGAAAATAAATAATGCTCTATTTCCTCTGTGCAAAATAGGTACTTATTTCTTTTCTTTTTACGTGAAATATGACCGTGTTTTTGTCAGAACATTTTGTGATATTCAGTGTATTTTGGAAAGCATCACTGTGATGTTTATGATCAGATGAATTAGATGCTGTTATTTCAGTCAAAACAATCGTTTTAGATTCGATTTGAATTCCTCTGTATACTCTGCATTTTTAATCAGAACAAGCTTAAAGCATCTTATTGGCCAGTTAGAGATCAGGTACCCAGAACAGAGACATCTCAGTCTCACACACATCAAACAAACACACACACACACACACACACATGATGATGTTGAATGAATGGAGGGAACAACTGCATCTTTGTCCTTCGCTCCTTTAGCTGTTGGCTCACATCACAGTGAAGTCGGTCTCTGAGACTCAACCCTCACGTCCACAACTCTCACAGCAACACACTGGCACAGTCTCAGGATTATATGACACAGATTTCAGGAAGATCAAGATGGCTTTCACCAAAAATCACAATTTTGCTTCTAGGCCATTTGATTTAAAAGTTAAAGCCTATACTGGTCAGACTTTTGGAATAATTAAGATTTTTTTTAATGTTTGAAAATAAGTATCTTATACTCACCAAGGCTGCATTTATTTGATCTAAAATACAGTAAAAACAATAATACTGTGAAATATTGGATGTTTTCTATTTGAATATATTGTAAATCAGGCTTCAGAAATCATTCTAATATGCTGATTTACACTCACCGGCCACTTTATTAGGTACCCCATGCTAGGAACTGCCTCAATTCTTCGTGGCATAGATTCAACAAGGTGCTGGAAGCATTCCTCAGGGAGTTTGGTCCATATTGACATGATGGCATCACACAGTTGCCGCAGATTTGTCGGCTGCACATCCATGATGCGAATCTCCCGTTCCACCACATCCCAAAGATGCTCTATTGGATTGAGATCTGGTGACTGTGGAGGCCATTTGAGTACAGCGAACTCATTGTCATGTTCAAGAAACCAGTCTGAGATGATTCCAGCTTTATGACATGGCGCATTATCCTGCTGAAAGTAGCCATCAGAAGTTGGGTACATTGTGGTCATAAAGGGATGGACATGGTCAGCAACAATACTCAGGTAGGCTGTGGCGTTGCAACGATGCTCAATTGGTACCAAGGGGCCCAAAGAGTGCCAAGAAAATATTCCCCACACCATGACACCACCACCACCAGCCTGAACCGTTGATACAAGGCAGGATGGATCCATGCTTTCATGTTGTAGACGCCAAATTCTGACCCTACCATCCGAATGTCGCAGCAGAAATCGAGACTCATCAGACCAGGCAACGTTTTTCCAATCTTCTATTGTCCAATTTCGATGAGCTTGTGCAAATTGTAGCCTCAGTTTCCTGTTCTTAGCTGAAAGGAGTGGCACCCGGTGTGGTCTTCTGCTGCTGTAGCCCATCTGCCTCAAAGTTCGACGTACTGTACGTTCAGAGATGCTCTTCTGCCCACCTTGGTTGTAACGGGTGGTTATTTGAGTCACTGTTGCCCTTCTATCAGCTCGAACCAGTCTGGCCATTCTCCTCTGACCTCTGGCATCAACAAGGCATTTCCGCCCACAGAACTGCCGCTCACTGGATGTTTTTTCTTTTTCGGACCATTCTCTGTAAACCCTAGAGATGGTTGTGCGTGAAAATCCCAGTAGATTAGCAGTTTCTGAAATACTCAGACCAGCCCTTCTGGCACCAACAATCATGCCACGTTCAAAGTCACTCAAATCACCTTTCTTCCCCATACTGATGCTCGGTTTGAACTGCAGGAGATTGTCTTGACCATGTCTACATGCCTAAATGCACTGAGTTGCCGCCATGTGATTGGCTGCTTAGAAATTAAGTGTTAACGAGCAGTTGGACAGGTGTACCTAATAAAGTGGCCGGTGAGTGTATAGTAGGAATAAAATACATTTTAAATAAAAAACAGTTATTTTATATTGTAGTATTTCACAGCATCACTGTTTATTAATGCAGCCTTGGTGAGCATAAGAGACTTCTTTCAAAAACATAAAAAAATCTTAGTTACTCTAAACTTTTGACCAGTAGTGTATGTGAGGTTTTGAACTATAGGTGGTGCTAGTGGGTTTGAAGGACTGATATTGCCATCAGGAATGTTCAGATTCAGACCTTGCCTGTAGAGGCAGCCTTTGCAATTCGTAGGCCCGTTTTAAAGAAACGTTCAGAGAAACAATGCTGTCTCATATTTCGCTCTTGTCTATTTATAAAAGCACTCTATCTCTTTAACCACAACTGTACATTCACAAACTGAAAACAAATATAGCATTCAATTTTCGTCCTTCAGTCCCTCAGCTAAAATGAAATGATTCTAAATCCGCCGGTAGGTGGCGGCAAATCACTGCCTTAACGAATTAATCATGAATCATTCAGTCAAACGATTCATTCACAGCGGCTGATTCTTTCAGGGACAAAGCTGAAGTGACTGAGTGAGTCGCGAGTCACTCATTAGAACGATTCGTTCAATAACACGGAATCATTCAGTAACAAAACTGAAACTGTGTTGCTCGGAGACGCGCAATGGCTGTTTGGAACTATTTTTGTTGGCAAATAGAGGAAAAACTGACAATATTGTGTCTAAAATCAATATCACATTTCCGAACGTGGTGATATTTGGAAACACAGCACTTTTACCTGTGTGATATTGCTTGTAAGTATTAAAAACAAGAACATATATGGGGACTTTGTCTTTCACCATATCTTGGTTTTTGGAAGCATTTTTTATTAATATTGGTGGCATTTTTGCCCCATTGCCCCATTAATTTATTCGAAGAAGCATTTGTATAAGGCCTATTTTATATAGCTACAATTTATGATTTGTAAAATGCAGCTTTAAGTAGAATTTATGCATTTGTTTTATATTTTAATGGAGTTTCAGTCCATACATATTTATCTCGAGTCAACGGTCTCAAAGACACACCAAGGTTGTCCGTGTGACACGCAAACATTACAAACCCTAGAGCCTGAAATCAATTAATTCCGATTTATTCCACTTCACAGCGAATTGTGCAATTTGTCAAAGTCACGCCTTTGATTGATGCCTTCATTTGATTAGCATCTCATTACCCAAAACCCCTGCGATGATGTCAGAGCTGAAGACATGTCTGCCAATGAGATAAAGAAGCAGGTTGAAATATGAATGAACTTCATGCATGATGATGATGTGTTTAAGGTTCATCAAGTGTTTCTGAGACTGTTCCCAGATTCTAAGATGCATGTTTAATTGATCTGTGATTGGATGTGTTGCTTGGAGGTCCAACCCATTGTGTATTACTGTATATTATTTATGAAGGATATGCTTTGAACTGTGTTTTGAATGATAAAAACTATATTCAGGTTCAGATGAGAGCAACAGGCCTTTGCTGTTGCGGGTCCGAGGCTTTGGAATAGTCTGCCTCTTGAAATAAGAGAGATCACTTCTTTAAATGTATTTAAAACCTGTGTTAAAAATTATTTCTTGTTTTTAGCTTTTGAGAGGTTGGGCTAGTATCTGTATTTGTAAGTTGCATGATGTTTTTATGTGTTGTTTGTTTTATGCTGCTGATTGTACAGCACTTTGGTCTGCAGGTGCAGTTGTAAAGTGCTTTATAAATAAATTAAAAGAAAAGAAAAGAAAAGAAAGAAAGAGATGCATCCGCTCTCTGAATCTGAGAACATCAAAATTCAATAGAAACCGCCGTAATCCGAACATCATTCCTAAAGCAGGTCAGCACAGTGGAACGCTTCTCTAATGAAAAGCTATCCTCATTTGTGCTGCTACATCTCCTCTGGAAGTCACATGAAGGTGAGGATGTTAGAGGATTCTGGCATGTTCTGTGTTTCTTGCTTGACTGCTCAGCTTTTCATTTTCATCACTTCTGTAAATCGCTGCCATAATGCTCTGCTGCTTTTGAGGTGAGATTTGCCCTATACGCAAATGTCAGAATAGGGTTTTTTGAATGATATTCTTAAGATGGCCTCCATCTTGCATTTGTAAATAAGTAAGTACTGCACGTGAACAAGAGAGTTTGAGAAAGAAAAGACTTGTTTAATTGGAAGTGAAAATGAAAAATAAACTTGAAGTGAAAGTTAAAAGTTATAAAATTTAAATTCTTAATTAAAATATTAAAGTAACATTTCAAGCAAGCCCAGCCCAGGTGAGAAAAAGTAACACATTACTTTCCATAACACAATATTTTAATATCGCATACCTTTTAAAAGTAACTTTCCTCAACACTGCATATAAGATTGTAGTAATTTGATCCTGAGTGATTACAAAAGTGTTTCAGTTTCACATATAATTTTGCAGCGGTCATCAAACGGCAAGCATGCAATTCACAAATTTATCTGCAGTGGTGTATTTAAGTAAATGTAATTAGTTACTACTATACTTTACTGGGTAGCAAAGATATTAGCTATTTTTACCCTCTACTTGACTACATTTTTTAACAAGTGTACTCTTTACTCCAATACATTTGTGATGAGTAATGCAGTTACTCGTTACATTTTGTCTGTGTCCGAAAGAGGACGTATTCCAAGGTCTGAGGGCATCAAGGCACGTCCGAGTGCAATGTTAGCTTCACTTCCTGTCTCCTGAGAGTCCTTCATCTCTCATTTCGGCCCAATCCCAAATGGCACACTTCATGTGCACTTTCGGTCTTGTGGACTTACAATGGCTGCCGCGTGCGCGTGTCCGTCAAGTCCGTGAGACCGCAGTGTGTCCCATTTGTCATTTTTAGATCTCAGAAGGGTGCTCGCGAGCGCCCCCTCTGCGGTCGATTTGCGCCCTTGATGCGCACTTTTGCCGAGCCCGCGCTGATGCGGACTCCACAGCAGACTTCTTCCCGACATTCAAAGCGGCGTTACGTCGCGTAAGTGCGGACTCAGAGGAAGACCGCGAGTGCTTAGGGTTCCATTTGGGACAGGGCCATATATGAGAGGATATTTGAAGGCAACATAGATGTATCCCACAATCCTGTGCGTTCCATTCTGTGACAGTTGAGCTAGAAAAATAAAGATGGCGTCTGAAAGTTGCGTCTGGTCATCAGTTTATGTGTAAATGTAAAAAAAAAAAATTATCAACATTACTATTGTAGTCATTAAATGCTACTTTTCGCTCTATTTTACTGTTGATCATTAAACTGTTACACTGCCTCAGAAGTCTGTCTGAATTGCGCAGACACTGCCTGGAAAGTCATTGCCTTAGAGGGCAGCGAGGCAACACGCAAAACTTTTTCTGTTTCAGTTTATTTCTGTTACAAAATAATATCGCCATCTACAGGGCACTGAAGGAACTATATCTTGTGCGTTTGGCCTTTACTCGCCCAAACTCATCAACAAGGCTACTTCACGCAAATGTGAGTGTATTAGCAGGTAGTTGTGAATCACAGTTGTTTTTCATATGAGAACATGACTACAGCCGGTGCCCAGTGTAACCAGGCTTTGAATATTTAATTTTACTTAACATTATTTTATGTATCTGTCATATTGATGAGAACTTTTTGAAGGATAGTGTTGTTTTTGTTTGAGCACTTGATCCTAACTGAGACTTGAGAGTTTGTAGGTGTTTCAGAGGCTGTTATATGAACCTTGATTTATAGCAATTTTAAGGCGTTCAGTTTTAATTTGATTTTAAAAAACAAACTGTGTGATTGCTCTCCTCACAAATCAACAGTTTCTTGTTTTTCACTGGTACGTCTCTCAAGTGTTGAGGACTAGTGCATCTTTGAGCCTACATTATAAAGTACGAGTAAAATACTTGGTGACTTGAAACTTGTAATGGTGTCATTTTCACTGTAAGGTATCTGTACTTTTACTCTAGTATGGTTTTCAGGTAGTCTTTACAGGTTCTGCTGGGAAGCGTAATGCAACCACTGTTAAGTATTACCAGATATGAACAATGAACAGGAGAGTTTAAGAAGGAAAAGACTTGTTTGATTGGAAGTAATATTGAAGGATGACTCCAGGGAATTCGTTGTTGGGATCGGTGGGTTTTTCCCTCATGTCAACAGCAGCTCCACGCTGGTACACCGAATCAGAGAGATTTACATGCAGTGTCTTATGGAAACTGGTCACTTTGAGGTACTTTGCGGATTTGCTGTTCATGAGGTAGTTAATCTCAAAATTGTGTGTGCGATGTGTTTACAGACATGGATTAGCATGTGCACAAGGTGACTTTGAATTTGTAAAGACCTTCCGCAGGGAAAAAAAGAGCTGTTGATAGTAAAAGTGCATTGAGTTGGATTTTGCCTCTTTCTTTTTTTTAAAGAAAAGAGCGTCAGCTTTAGGTTGTCCTCATGGTTTCAGAATGGTTTGTACTGTAATGTATAATGGGATACTATGGTACTGAAGGATTGCTATTTTCATATATCGCAGTATGTCCAAACTCAGCAAAACCCATTGTGTGTTTGTCGGCCCGTGTGAGGCATTGCTGCCCTGTGAACCTTGACGGTGCATCTGTTTTCTGAATTCATTGACTTTAAACACAGCTCTGTGAAAACCAGGTGCCGTAACAAGCAGATCAGGACCCGTCATGGTTGACTTCCTCGCTTCCTGAGAGAGAATCTGCTCTTATTTAAAGGGTTAGTTCATCCAAAAATGAAAATTCTGTCATTAATTACTCACAGTCATGTCGTTCCAAACCCACGAGACTTTCATTCATCTTCAGGAACAGAAATAAAGATCTTTTTGATGAATTCTGAGAGATTTCTGTCCCGCCGCCGCCGGCTATACAACTACAGTACCACTTTGACGCTTTAAAAAGTAAAGAGATTGTAAAACTAATCACTGAGCGGTTTAGTCCAAATTTTCTGAAGATGAACGAAAGTCTTACGGGTTTAGAACGGCATGAGGGTGAGTTATTAATTTTTGGGTGAACGATCCCTTTAAGTCTGAATATATACTATATATATAGATATCTATATATATAGATATATACTATAGATACTGTAGATAGATAGATACTGTAGATAGATACTATAGATAGATAGATAGATAGATAGATACTGTAGATAGATAGATAGATAGATAGATACTGTAGATAGATAGATACTATAGATAGATCGATAGATAGATAGATACTGTAGATAGATAGATAGATAGATAGATACTGTAGATAGATAGATACTGTAGATCGATAGATACTGTAGATAGATAGATAGATAGATACTGTAGATCGATAGATACTGTAGATAGATAGATAGATAGATAGATACTGTAGATAGATAGATAGATACTATAGATAGATAGATAGATAGATAGATAGATACTGTAGATAGATAGATAGATAGATAGATAGATACTATAGATAGATAGATAGATAGATAGATAGATAGATAGATACTGTAGATCGATAGATAGATACTATAGATAGATAGATAGATAGATAGATAGATAGATAGATACTGTAGATCGATAGATAGATACTATAGATAGATAGATAGATAGATAGATAGATAGATACTATAGATAGATAGATAGATACTATAGATAGATAGATAGATACTGTAGATAGATAGATAGATAGATAGATACTGTAGATAGATAGATACTGTAGATAGATAGATAGATAGATAGATAGGAACTGTAGATCGATAGATAGATACACTAGATAGATAGATACTGTAGATAGATAGATAGATACTGTAGATCGATAGATAGATACTGTAGATCGATCGATAGATAGATACACTAGATAGATAAATAGATAGATAGATACTGTAGATCGATAGATACGATAGATAGATAGATAGATAGATAGATACTGTAGATAGATAGATACTGTACATAGATATATAGATACTGTAGATCGATAGATAGATACTGTAGATCGATAGATACTGTAGATAGATAGATAGATACACTAGATAGATACTGTAGATAGATAGATAGATAGATACTGTAGATCGATAGATACTGTAGATAGATAGATAGATAGATAGATACTGTAGATAGATAGATAGATAGATAGATAGATACACTAGATAGATAGATAGATAGATACTGTAGATAGATAGATAGATAGATAGATAGATACTGTAGATAGATAGATAGATAGATAGATAGATACACTAGATAGATAGATAGATACTGTAGATAGATAGATACGATAGATAGATAGATACTGTAGATCGATAGATACGATAGATAGATAGATACTGTAGATCGATAGATAGATACTATAGATAGATAGATAGATAGATAGATAGATACTGTAGATAGATAGATAGATAGATAGATAGATAGATACTATAGATAGATAGATAGATAGATAGATACTGTAGATAGATAGATAGATAGATAGATACTGTAGATAGATAGATAGATAGATAGATAGATAGGAACTGTAGATCGATAGATAGATACACTAGATAGATAGATACTGTAGATAGATAGATAGATACTGTAGATCGATAGATAGATACTGTAGATCGATCGATAGATAGATACACTAGATAGATAAATAGATAGATAGATACTGTAGATCGATAGATACGATAGATAGATAGATAGATAGATACTGTAGATAGATAGATACTGTACATAGATATATAGATACTGTAGATCGATAGATAGATACTGTAGATCGATAGATACTGTAGATAGATAGATAGATAGATACACTAGATAGATACTGTAGATAGATAGATAGATAGATAGATAGATACTGTAGATCGATAGATACTGTAGATAGATAGATAGATAGATAGATAGATACACTAGATAGATAGATAGATAGATAGATACTGTAGATAGATAGATAGATAGATAGATAGATAGATAGATACTGTAGATAGATAGATACACTAGATAGATAGATAGATAGATAGATAGATACTGTAGATCGATAGATACGATAGATAGATAGATACTGTAGATCGATAGATACGATAGATAGATAGATACTGTAGATCAGTGGTTCTCAAAGTGGGGTCCGTGAACGATAGCCAGGGGGTCCGCGAAATAATTTATAACAGCCTACCGGTTTTCCGGACTATAAGTCATGTTTTCTTTATCATCTGAAAACTTGCTATTTATTCCAAAGTGACGTATCGGCCTAATGCATCTAATGTCAAAGAATAAAAAAGTATGCTCTTAAAGGTGTCTATAGATAGATAATCTATCTATATTTCTTATTCCTGTGCGTCAAGTATTCGCTGTGTTTTGGTCGATGTTTGGGCACGCGCGCCAGAAGGAGACAGAGACGGCAGAACCGGCTGTTGTTTTCTTTGTTTTTAAAAGACATGACATTTTGTAGTTATTTTTAATGTATACACAAATAAAAAATAGACATTTTGCCGTTTTGAACGATGTACTCTTATCTGTATGACCATAAATAAGAGTATCGTTTCCACTGCAGAGGGAACAATCCAAGTGTTCGCGCCGGCGTCTCGCGTGCGCGCAATAGGCTATGTCAATTCTAGCACTGTTAATATGACATCAAAACCTATTATCAAAATAAAATACTCATCGAACTTATAAAAAATTCTGCTTAATTTAATTTGTCTGTTGTACACTATGAAGGCAGTGACGGTCAATCATTATACTGTCGACTGCAGCTGTTGTTCCAATCTCATTTCTCCACATGTGAAGATGCTGATACGTGCAGGTCTGGACCTCTGTAATTTTTCAATGTGTAGCCTATATATAGCTATATAATGAAAGTTGTGAAATAAGTGCCTAATATTAACTCTAATTTGGCGCTGCAAGGATATTAAACATCGCGATGATAACTGACCTTCTCATCTGAGCGGTTTCAGCAGACTACCAGCGCTCGTCAATGTCAAAATGCGCATTTCCGCATGTCGCTTCAGTTATTCGGTCATAAAGTGCGAGATAAGATGTAGGCAAAACAAGATCTAGACACGTGTGAAATTAATGTGGGAAAAATAAATATTCTGAACCCCAAGTGAATTTACACAAACTGAGAAAGTCAAAAAGCATTACTTTGTGGGCCGCTCTCCCCTAGCTACAGGTCAAGAGAAGCATACTGTGCCCAGGATGAAATTAACATTATTTTTTTTTAGATAATTCCAGTGGATATAAGCTCAATTTAACAACACAAGCACCTATTAAACATAATTTGCCATTATTATTGTATTATAGGCCTACTATTTGTGTACCTCGAATGTGTTCAAATATTGGAATTTAACATATGCAAAATAATCCTTGAAACATTTCTCATTTAAGGCCATTCCTGTTTGGAATATGTGATTGTGTTTTGATGTGATGTGAACAATAATCATATACATTCTGCATTTCCATTTTTTTTTTTTGTGGATCATTCATTGTAAAATTTAAACTGTCATAACTTGACAAAAAAATTTATTCCACTGCCCACTGACATGCTTTTAAAGCTATAGTTATCCAATTTTTTGGCATTAAAAACATCTTAAAATGCATGTGTAGATCAAGAAAATATAAAATTCCTCGGGGGGGCATGCCCCCGAACCCCCCTAGCAAGATCACTTTTGGGACCTCAGTACACTATTTAGAAAACCCTGCATACGACCCTGGGTGGAGACTATTTGTGTCAAAACATTTCATTAAGCGCTCCCACATAAACTTTGGGCTCAGTCACTGTTATAAATATGAGGGGGTCCTTGGAAATATTTTTCCCCTGTAAGGGGTCCCTGGCTCCAAAATGTTTGAGAACCCCTGCTGTAGATAGATAGATACTGTAGATAGATAGATACTGTAGATAGATAGATACTGTAGATAGATAGATAGATAGATAGATACTGTAGATAGATAGATAGATAGATAGATACTGTAGATAGATAGATACTGTAGATAGATAGATATATAGATACTGTAGATACTGTAGATAAATAGATACTGTAGAAAGATAGATAGATAGATACTATAGATAGATAGATAGATAGATAGATACTGTAGATAGATAGATACTGTAGATAGATAGATAGATAGATATGTTTGATATACAAATATATTTAGCTGTCTGTTTTTTACACAATGCATGCTTTTCTAAATAAATAATGCAATTAGTTGATGCAGCATCTCATAAGATAGCGCCTCATTAAAGCACACACGAACAGTGGACCGATGGAGCTGTCAGACGTGAAGTTGAACATCTGAAGCTTCAGTACATATTTGATTTTCATGCCCTTTTCACATACGCCTGTAAGTGGTTCTGCTCCAACAGCCACAATGAAATGTCATTACCTTGAGCTTACCGATGAGAAAGTCTGTATTTTTATCCCTCCTGTGAGAATGAAATATTCCCCACGGAAGAGAGCAGCTCCTGCATGGTGTGTCATTAACCCTGCTGTTTACCCGGCTGGATTTGAGCGTGTTTCACCCACACAAGGGTCTTTCGTGGACGAAAGAGGTCATTCACAATCAGAGCCCAGAGGGGAGGCCTTGCCCTCTCGTTCTTTACCTCTCTTCTCTCACAACATCAATCACTCTCTCCGAAAAATCCTGATGAAGTTGTTTTCCGAGGTGCTCGCAGCCGATCGCTGGCGACTGAGGGATGATTGTTCCAGAACAGGCGACGGAAAAAACAATGTGCTGAATTGATGTGGTTCGTGGGGGACAAGAAAGGTTAACTAAACGAGAACTAAACTATTTTGGTCAAATGTCATAAATATTAAACAATAGAATTTTACTCATCGTAACTCAATAAAATGACCAACTAAACAAACTGTACTGCTAGAATCACATATTGTATCCCATAGTTAACAGGCGTTTACACCCTTTGGTCATTTTATATGTCACTAGGGCACCGAATGTGTGTGTGTGTATATATATACACTCACCGGCCACTTTATTAGGTACCCCATGCTAGTAACGGGTTGGACCCCCTTTTGCCTTCAGAACTGCCTCAATTCTTCGTGGCATAGATTCAACAAGGTGCTGGAAGCATTCCTCAGGGAGTTTGGTCCATATTGACATGATGGCATCACACAGTTGCCGCAGATTTGTCGGCTGCACATCCATGATGCGAATCTCCCGTTCCACCACATCCCAAAGATGCTCTATTGGATTGAGATCTGGTGACTGTGGAGGCCATTTGAGTACAGCGAACTCATTGTCATGTTCAAGAAACCAGTCTGAGATGATTCCAGCTTTATGACATGGCACATTATCCTGCTGAAAGTAGCCATCAGAAGTTGGGTACATTGTGGTCATAAAGGGATGGACATGGTCAGCAACAATACTCAGGTAGGCTGTGGCATTGCAACGATGCTCAATTGGTACCAAGGGGCCCAAAGAGTGCCAAGAAAATATTCCCCACACCATGACACCACCACCACCAGCCTGAACCGTTGATACAAGGCAGGATGGATCCATGCTTTCATGTTGTAGACGCCAAATTCTGACCCTACCATCCGAATGTCGCCGCAGAAATCGAGACTCATCAGACCAGGCAACGTTTTTCCAATCTTCTATTGTCCAATTTCGATGAGCTTGTGCAAATTGTAGCCTCAGTTTCCTGTTCTTAGCTGAAAGGAGTGGCACCCGGTGTGGTCTTCTGCTGCTGTAGCCCATCTGCCTCAAAGTTCGACGTACTGTGCGTTCAGAGATGCTCTTCTGCCCACCTTGGTTGTAACGGGTGGTTATTTGAGTCACTGTTGCCCTTCTATCAGCTCGAACCAGTCTGGCCATTCTCCTCTGACCTCTGGCATCAACAAGGCATTTCCGCCCACAGAACTGCCGCTCACTGGATGTTTTTTCTTTTTCGGACCATTCTCTGTAAACCCTAGAGATGGTTGTGCGTGAAAATCCCAGTAGATTAGCAGTTTCTGGAAATACTCAGACCAGCCCTTCTGGCACCAACAATCATGCCACGTTCAAAGTCACTCAAATCACCTTTCTTCCCCATACTGATGCTCGGTTTGAACTGCAGGAGATTGTCTTGACCATGTCTACATGCCTAAATGCACTGAGTTGCCGCCATGTGATTGGCTGCTTAGAAATTAAGTGTTAACGAGCAGTTGGACAGGTGTACCTAATAAAGTGGCCGGTGAGTGTATATATATATATATATATATACTGTATAAATATAACATTAGGTCAAGATTATTGCCACATACATACAAGTCATGAACCTCACTGGAGGTTTGTCTGTTTGTCAGGTTATATCAGATATGTCATTAACAGGAGATGTTTAAGGACTATAACTTTATGTTTAAGGACTATAACTGTTTGTCCTTTAATTTGTTTGAAGAATGGAAATGTTAAACCTTCATTTAAAATTCTGGTTAATTCGCTTTCTTACACATAAGGTTCCCAAAAGGGTTTGTTTTTTTCTCACAGCGATGCCATAAGAACCATTTTTGATTCCCCAAAGAACCTTTCAGTGAAAAGTTCTTAAAAGAACATTTTAATAATCTAAAGATTTTTTTTTTCCTAATCTAAAAATAACTTTTATTTTTTTGCATATTGTAGTCAACAATGCTTGTATGTTGTGCATTTATCATCACACTTCTGTATATGTGTGTTTCCTCTGAAGTTTATAATAATTATTTAAGCTTGTGCTCCTGTACAGATATGCGTGTATGCTGTGCACTAAAGCAGATTTTGCATTTGTTTTGTCGTATTCTGCCTGTATTTGTCATGTGGATATAAGGTCATTTAAGGATTAGAGACGTCATGACCGAGAAACATATTTTCATGAACTCAAATTCGTCTTAGTTGACACACAGTAAAAGATTAGAGCTATAAAATGCATTTGAGACATTGTTGAGATCTCTAAAGGAGATTTGAGATTACTAATTTCTTTTTTGACCAAATTTTTTTCCTGTTTCTGTGTATGCAGGAGGGATTTTCGAGACACTTGAGAATGAACCGATTAGCGTGGAGGAACTTGCCTTCAAATTCGCTGTAACCAACATTAACAGAAACAGGACTTTAATGCCCAACACCACCCTCACCTACGACATCCAGAGAATCAACCTGTTCGACAGCTTCGAGGCCTCCAGACGAGGTGTGTTCTCACACTACACGTTTGACTGACACTTTTATTCAGAGCAGCGCTGATCATGAACGGATCAGTGCATGCATTCCCTGGGGATCAAACCCATGACTTTGGTGTTGCAAGCGCCATGCTTTACCATTTGAGCTACAGGAATGGTAGCAAAGATTTTTTTTAAATCTTTTAAAAAAAGAAAATACTACTTCAGTTTTTCACATTTCAAAATTTCACATTTAATTTAATGTGTTGAATATAAATCATACAACTATTACATATGAAAAACATAAAACTATTAAAAACATATGTTAATTAAAATAAAGCTAAAATATAAATATTTGTTTATATAGTAATATAAACATTAGAATTAGAAAAAAGTTGCTTTGGAAAGTTATTAAATAATTGACTGGAAATTAATAAAAACTAAAACAATAAAACACCAAAACAAAACAAGTGAAATAAAAATAATTAACCTAAATAACAATATTTAATAAACAAAAAAAGTAGTTAAATGACAAAAGCACATAACGAAATGACTAAAAGTTAAACTAAAATTAACATGAAAACTAAAAACAAAAGCTAATTCGAAACGGTACTAAAACTCGAATAAAGCGAAAATGAAAATAACACTGGTGTTACTTGCCGTGAAATTTACTACAAGTTTCGGAGAGTGAAAATTGTTTCTACAGCAATTTTTTTTCAGTGTACCTATTAGTAGTCTATTTTATATAATTGCATTTGAATATACACTATAAAAACTGATATGATCAATAAGTTATTGCAATATATGTTTTTCTGTTACTTTACCGCATCAAAATAAATGAACCAATTTCAACTTAAACTTAAAGTTGTACAAGATTCAACACTCTTAAAAGTAAAGGTTCTTTATTGCCATCAATAGTTCCATATTAGAACCTTTCAAATCCATGGCATCTTTTCAAAACACAAAAGGTTCTTTATAGTGGAAAAAGATTATAAAATGTTCTTCACACTAAGGCCTTGTCCACACGGACACGGGTATTTTTATAACCGGAGTTTTTCCTCCTGCGTTTAAAAAAAAAAACTCCGTCCACATGAAAACGCAAAAACACGCTATCAAGCGCTGTCAAGAGCATGCATCACCAGCAGGCGGCGATATAACCCTAACCGTAAAGCCACGTTGGCCAATCAGAAGCCGTCAGCGGCGCAAAAACTCCGGTTTTACTGTCTACATGACAACACTGCAACCGGCGTTTCAGAAAATACTCATCCTGGCAGGGGTTTTCAAAAATGTTTGGTTTCAGTGACCTGATACTGCGTTTCCGTATGGACGAACGGCCGAACCGCGTAAGAAATGTCACGGTTATAAAAATACCCGTGTCCGTGTGGACAAGGCCTAAGAAAATAATGTTTTGGGAATCCCTTGTGAACCTTTAATTTCAAGAGTGTAGGCAATATTTTAAAAAAATGAGTTGAAATGACTTGTACGGCCAGTTTGATTTACTTAAACATTTAAGGCAGCTGAACTTAACATTTTAAGTTGAATTCGGGGTCATATTTTCTCAGTGTGTTAATAGTCCCTGATGTTCTCTTGGTCTTGCTGTCAGCCTGTGATCAGCTGGCTCTCGGTGTGGCCGCGGTGTTCGGCCCGTCCCACAGTTCTTCAGTGAGTGCGGTCCAGTCCATCTGTAACGCGCTGGAGGTTCCTCACATCCAGACCCGCTGGAAACACCCATCTGTGGACAACAAGGACAGTTTCTACATCAACCTGTACCCAGACTACGCCTCCATCAGCCGCGCTGTGCTGGACATCGTGCAGTTCTACAAGTGGAAAGCCTTGACGGTGGTGTACGAGGACGCAACAGGTGGGCAGACTCCTCAGAAACACCTTCTTCATTACAGATGTTTCTCTTTCATTTCTCAGGAGAATCATGCTCTCAGATATCGGCTCGTATGTATCTCTAATTTAGTTAGTCTTTTCCTCAGGAAAAACATCTAAAAAGAAGCAGCACCTAATCAGAAATCTCCATTTGCTCCCAGTTTAATTTCGTTGCTGTCTAAGAGAAGCAAGTGAGTTTTTGAAGAGATCTCACTGGTGATTTTTTTTTTCTTTACTGCATTTAAAAATAATGATTTCTAAATGCGTTTACAGGCCACATATATTTAAAATGATCCTGAATATGTACACTTAACCGAAAAAAAGATGAACTTTTTTAAATGTGCAGGAATTAGATGCATCTATCACCACCATATCAGTGTGTGTAATTTGTTTTTAATATTTATAAACCAGCCCATGAGTGTCAGATGGATCTCAGTGTACATAAAAAATTTAATTAATTCATATTTCTGCTCTGAATTTGACATTTTTGTGTAAACTGTTGTGGTAATCATATCTGGGATCATTTGTTTGCTGAAATAACATTTCTTCATTATTAATAGGATTATAATATGATTAACTGTGTAATTTTAGAGGGCTAAAAAAATATTAAAAACCAAAAAACAGCAACGTCCCTGTTTGGAAAAAGGACATTACTTTTTCTTTTTTTATGTAATGAGTATTTTGAATTAAGACCACTGTCACTTTCAATCAATTTAATGTCTTCACTGAATTAAAGTAGAAATATTAGTTTGTTTCTATCATCTTTGCTGATTTTGTCTATGATATTTTGATATGTGTAGGGCTAATCCGTCTTCAGGAGCTGATCAAGGCTCCGTCGCGGTACAGCATCAAGATCAAAATCCGCCAGTTACCGATAGGAAGTAAAGATGCCCGGCCGCTTCTTAAAGAGATGAAGAAGGGGAAAGAGTTTTGTGTTATCTTTGACTGCTCGTACCAGACCGGAGCAGACGTCCTCAAACAGGTACTGTAACACACTGCTGGGTTTGGATGGCCTTTTCAGTTCTTACCATTCCATTTAAATTTGAATTTGAATTTGAATTGATGAAGCAAACATTCCAATTAGAATGTTTGAATGCATTCATGCACTGCAAATTTTTTTTTGTTTTTTTCTTTCTGTGAATTAAGCTTATTTTTTTGCTGCCCCCATTGGAATTTTTCTTCTTCTTGTTTTAAGCATAAACTCACTTTCATTTTAATTATTATTATTTAATTTTTTTATCAACTAAATGTATCCTGCTTATCAAGGGTTTGCTTATCAACTAAATGTATCCTGATTTAAGAAAACAAGACAAAAATACTGATTAAGAAAAGACTAACTGACTGGAAAAATAAAGTCTGTCGAGACAAAGCCTTGTTTGAAAGATTAGTACTAAATAGATTGTAAAGTAAAAGAGTAAATCGTGTGATATTCTGACATTATTCACCGATGTCTGATGTCATACATTGACATCATCAAATCCCCTTTACGGTGTTACAGCAATAAAAATACAAATCCCTAAACTAAATCCCCATCAAATGTGATGCGTTTGATTGCTCCACTTCGTTGCTGTTGTTACAAAAAGACACAGTCATGCTTTATTCCTGTGTTTTGAGTTCAGGTCTTGTGGGATCAGAGCAAATACTGTACATGTGTGTCTGTAGTAGATCTAATGTTCATTATATGAGTATGCTGGTGCAGAAGGAGGTTTCACACGTTCTCCTCTCTCTCTCTTTCTGCTCTAGCTGTTGTCTATGGGCATGATGACAGAATACTACCATTTCTTTTTTACAACTCTGGTGAGTTTCTTACATGTGTTTTTCTTTGGTTGTGTCATTGTTTTGACAGGGATTTTCAACAACATGTGTTCTGCTGGTTTGCATTTAGTGTTCTGCAATGTTTTCAGTATTTTTGTAGGCCAACCTGTATGTCCGCATATCCCTGGCTCCCTTGATAAAAACACAATAGGATTTTTCCATTGGCTTTTGGATTATTGCAAAAAATAAGCTCTGTGATGAACACATTTGATTGTTACACATTTTTTTCATCATGATAATATTCACAAGTGAACACCACTCTAATGTATTTTGAAGCCTAAATATAGTCATCAGAAGTAAAAAGCAAAAGTTAGGCTATTAACAAACTGGTAACACTTTACAATAATGTTTCATTTGTTAACATTAGTTCATGAACCAACAATGAGCAATACGTCCATCCATCCATTCATCTTCTTCCGCTTATCCGGTGTCGTTAACTAACATTAACAAATACAAACATATTAGTAAATGTTGAAATTAACTAAGATTAATAAATGCTGTAGAAGTATTGTTCATTCTAAGTTCATGTTACCTAAAGTAGTTAACTAATGAACTTTATTGTAAAGTGTCACCAACAAACTATACCATGATCGCACGACTTACTGCTGTATTTTATGTTGTAGAATAAAACATGAAAATATCTTGAGCTTCTGATCCATATCTGGGGTTTGGCTTACAAAAACACGTCATCCCTGCTGCACTCAATAGCTAGAAAACAAATATTCTTTCTAAAGCGATTATTTCATCTGTAAGGAGGAGTTGATGTATTGATGTATATGCCACAGGATCTGTTTGCGCTGGACCTGGAGCCGTACAGATACAGCGGGGTGAACATGACGGGTTTCCGCCTGCTCAACATCGGTAACCCTCAGGTGGCGTCAGTGGTGGAGAAATGGTCCATGGAGCGACTGCAGGCTCCACCGAAACCTGACACCGGCCTGCAGGACGGAATGATGACAGTCTGTCCATCCTCTACATATATATATATATATTACAGATAGTCAAGTTTTACTCTATTCTAATTCCCCCTCATGTTTCCTTAACATAATCAAGGGGGAAAAATAAGTTTTTGAATTTTTTAAAAAATATTTTTGTTAGCTTGGATGATACTTAATGATTAGTTATATTATATACAGTATATATATTATAATATATGATATATATCATGATATCATGGCACTCCTAGGTAAATAGCATGTTTTTACCATAGTCCAAAAGACATCTTTTACCATAATACTTGATCAAATTATACAATATTGTGCATTGACCAAGTCCTCACATTTATTTGTTTGTATACTGATGTTTCAAAGCAGTTTCACATTAATAGACACGAAAATAACACAAAATTCTTCAGCTATGAAACAAATGTAATTTCAGCTCTACAGAAGACAACGACAGCTCAGTTTACCTTAGTGTTCATTCAGTTTAGTTAAGTAACAGTGTCAATGTTGCAAAGTTCATCAGTTATGAAATGAACTCAATTGAACTGTAAAGCAGCTCTATAGAGGATAATAGTGTCATCATTCAGCTTGAGTCAGTTCAGTGTTGATTCAGCTCAGTTCAGTAAGTGTCCACCAATTCAAGTTTTCATGAATGAATGAGCTATTTATATATTGCTTTCATATGTACTACTGTACACCCAAAGGCTTTACAATAAGATGAGGGGATCTCTTGTCCCCTGTTCTCTTGCCGTGTGCAGTAAAATCAGTAATATTACTTTAATATCAAGAGTAAGCTTAAAGAGAACAGGGATTTGTAGGAGAAATATAAACCTTAACCACACATAGACGCCAAACAGGGAGGATAAATACACTAAGAACTAAAGGAGACACAGGTGCAGATCATAAGTAACCATAGAAACCAATTAGGGAGTAATGAGTAACCAAGGAAATTATGGTTTACATTTTAATTTGACATTACACATTACAAGCCTTATCCTCAAGGTCCTGGCACTACAAAGTGCTCGTTAGTCATTTATTTATGTGTTTACTATAATTATTAACTAGAATTCATTGAATTAATAATAATAATAGAACAATGTGAAAACTATTTAATGTATTTTGCAATTATTTATTTATTTATTTACAATAATTAATTTTATTAATTTTATTTAATAAAAATATTGATTTATTTAATGTAAATGTAATATACACATGAGGGGATCTCTTGTCCCCTGTTCTCTTGCTGATCTCTTGTTCTCAGTGTCAGTGCAGTAAAATCGATAATATTATTTAATATCAAGTGTCTTTTGAACCCAGAATTGAATGTGAAGGAAGTGAGACGTTTGATTATTTGAACAGCATGTCTGATGAATCATGTGTCTGTGTGTGCCTCAGACTGAAGCGGCGCTGATGTACGACGCGGTGTATATGGTCGCGGCCGCGTCCCAGCGTGCGTCTCAGGTCACCGTGAGCTCCCTGCAGTGTCACCGGCACAAACCCTGGCGCTTCGGCTCCAGATTCATCAGCCTGTTCAAAGAGGTAAACGCTCCTGCTGTAACACTCGGCCCAAAATGAAAAGGTTCACTCAAAGAGAAAATCCAGTCATCATTTACTCATCATGTACATGAGTAAATGATGACAGAATTATCATATACTGTATAATCTTTTAAACTGTGTCAGACACTCGGATAGACTCAGTTTTCTGAAGTGTTTTGAGGCACTTCTAAACAGCTGCAGTGATTTATGTACAGACACTCGCTCTCTCTCCATGACATCTTCCAAGTGTTCTTGTCTTCCTGTTTTGGAGGAGGTATTGTTGAGTCAGCGTGTTGGCATTGCAGGCTGGAGGATGAATGTGTGTTGTACGAGTCGAGTGTGTAATGGCTCCAGCTGAATAACTGATGCTGGCTGTGCGAGTAAACTCATTATAGTTGGGATCTCTTCATTTAAAGGTGAAGCGTGTTATTTCTGCTCCACTAGAGGCACAGAATGGATTGTAACGAATGGGCCGATATAACATGGACGTCTACCTCTGTGGACCTATGGGTGGAGATGTGTTTGGTGATAGGGTTATGGGTAGGTTATAGTGTGGTTATGGCTGGAGTTGTGTTTGGTGATAGGGTTATGGGTAGGTTAGGGTGTGGTTATGGCTGGAGATGTGTTTGGTGATAGGGTTATGGGTAGGTTAGGGTGTGGTTATGGATGGAGATGTGTTTGGTGATAGGGTTATGGGTAGGTTAGGGTGTGGTTATGGATGGAGATGTGTTTGGTGATAGGGTTATGGGTAGGTTAGGGTGTGGTTATGGGTGGAGATGTGTTTGGTGATAGGGTTATGGGTAGGTTAGGGTGTGGTTATGGCTGGAGTTGTGTTTGGTGATAGGGTTATGGGTAGGTTAGGGTGTGGTTATGGCTGGAGATGTGTTTGGTGATAGGGTTATGGGTAGGTTAGGGTGTGGTTATGGCTGGAGATGTGTTTGGTGATAGGGTTATGGGTAGGTTAGGGTGTGGTTATGGCTGGAGATGTGTTTGGTGATAGGGTTATGGGTAGGTTAGGGTGTGATTATGGCTGGAGATGTTTTTGGTGATAGGGTTATGAGTAGGTTAGGGTGTGGTTATGGCTGGAGATGTGTTTGGTGATAGGGTTATGGGTAGGTTAGGGTGTGGTTATGGCTGGAGGTCTGTTTGGTGATAGGGTTTTGAGTAGGTTAGGGTGTGGTTATGGGTGGAGATGTGTTTGGTGATAGGGTTATGGGTAGGTTAGGGTGTGGTTATGGCTGGAGTTGTGTTTGGTGATAGGGTTATGGGTAGGTTAGGGTGTGGTTATGGCTGGAGATGTGTTTGGTGATAGGGTTATGGGTAGGTTAGGGTGTGGTTATGGCTGGAGATGTGTTTGGTGATAGGGTTATGGGTAGGTTAGGGTGTGGTTATGGATGGAGATGTGTTTGGTGATAGGGTTATGGGTAGGTTAGGGTGTGGTTATGGCTGGAGTTGTGTTTGGTGATAGGGTTATGGGTAGGTTAGGGTGTGGTTATGGCTGGAGATGTGTTTGGTGATAGGGTTATGGGTAGGTTAGGGTGTGGTTATGGCTGGAGTTGTGTTTGGTGATAGGGTTATGGGTAGGTTAGGGTGTGGTTATGGCTGGAGATGTGTTTGGTGATAGGGTTATGGGTAGGTTAGGGTGTGGTTATGGCTGGAGATGTGTTTGGTGATAGGGTTATGGGTAGGTTAGGGTGTGGTTATGGCTGGAGATGTGTTTGGTGATAGGGTTATGGGTAGGTTAGGGTGTGGTTATGGCTGGAGATGTGTTTGGTGATAGGGTTATGGGTAGGTTAGGGTGTGGTTGGATCTTCTTGCTCCATCGTCTTTGCAGTGAGCCGATTAACTGTTTGGCTGAACCATGACCGTCGTGGAAGGAAATTATATTTACTATTTTATGTAAATATATATTTTTTATGTTGTTCTCCTTAGATATTTATTTGTAGATATTTTTCTCTTTATATTGTCTCAATTTTATTTTTTGCCTTTTTACTTTAATAAAGAGATTATGGAGAGCAGCAAGGAATGGATCATGGTTTTTATTTTATGTATTTTTTCTGTGATTTATTGGCATGTTCCTGTTTAAGGAAGATGGGTTTTAAAGGTTTTAAAATGTATTATTTATTGTATTTTTTTTCTGTGATTTATTGGCATGTTCCTGTTTAAGAAAGATGGGCTTTAAAGGTTTTTAAATTGATTATTTATTGTATTAAAAAAAATTAACAAAAAACAACAACAACAATAAATATGGTTATTATTATTAATTTCTTAATACATTTGTTAAAAAAAAGTAAAAACAATTAAAAAGGAATGAGTTTATTTTTATTATTATCATCATCATCATTATTAATCATCAATTGACAGGTATTTTAAAAGCAAACTAAAAACAACATCAGTTGTTATTTATAATAATTTATTTATAATAATAGTTATAATATTTATTTAAAAAAAAAACAGTTTTAGAGCCATAAAATTATATTTTAGTTTAGTTTGTATGAATTTTTTTCCTGATTACAAAATGTTTTGTTAAATTTGAATTCCATTTCAGCACAGCTCTGTCAAATGAGATGTTTTCTGACACTTTCACTGAACTCAATGTCAGTAAATGCATCTCTGAAGATCTTTAATCCAGTGCTGGTGCTGGTGATGATGATGATGATGATGATGATGATGATGATGATGATGATGATGATGTTGTCATCTGCCACTGGTACAGTTAGTACAGGCTATAGCACTGCTGGCTCTGGTGTGTTTAATCTTGGCCTGTTGGTAATTGGAGCTCACTGTACATGCGATCGAGAGCCGGATGTGATCAAAAGGAAAGATCTATTGAGATTTACACTAGAGAATAATGACTAGAACAAATCTGGACAAAGGTCATGTGGCCTCAGTGTAAGTATATGAAGCAAGTCTTTTAAGATCTCCACTACTGTATGTGAAGATTATGAATGCTACCCACCCCACAGCAAATTAAATAAATAATCCACTGGATTTGCACATCAGGCTTTACTGAATGTCTGTTGAGTATATAAGCGCTGCATCCTTGTAAATTCACATGTTCTGGGTAAAAGATCCACCGTTGGGGAGATCGGTCTCTCCATTTGGCTGGTATCCCTCAGACTGGGCTCACGCATTCACTTCATTATAGAGTCCATTTACTAACTATTTACTATTTGCAGAACAGAGCTGATCTATTGCTCTGGGCACTTCGTTGATCATGTGACTGTTGGTGATCTATGGAGCTCTCGGTTGTTTGTCTTAGCTGTCAGTCACTGTGTGAATGGGTCTGGTTTAGACAGATGATAAAAAGCAGAGATAAATATTGAAGGTAGCAAGGTTGAAGACACGTGTAGTGGTAGCAGACACTATAAATAAACAATGTTTAATAAGCAAAGAGAACAGGGATTTGTAGGAGAAATATAAACCTTAACCACACATAGACGCCAAACAGGGAGGATAAATACACTGAGAACTAAAGGAGACACAGGTGCAGATCATAAGTAACCATAGAAACCAATTAGGGAGTAATGAGTAACCAAGGAAATTATGGTTTACATTTAAATTTTACGTTACACATTACAAGCCTTATCCTCAAGGTCCTGGCACTACAAAGTGCTCGTTAGTCATTTATTTATTTGTTTACTTTAATTATTAACTAGAATTCATTGAATTAATAATAGAATAATGGGAAACAAATATTTAATGTATTTTGCAATTATTTATTTATTTATTTACAATAATTCATTAAATTAATAATATTTTTTAATAAAAATATTGATTTATTTAATATAAATTCAAAGTGCGTGTTAGAAAAATAATTGTATGTTTTATATAATAAATAAATAAATGCATTAATTTGAATGAATTCATGTATTTAATTAATTTACTTATTAAGAATACAAATAAACAATAATAATAGAATAATATTTAAAAAAATGTATTTAATGTTTTTTTTTATTATTTATTCATTTACAATAATTTATTAAATGAATAATTATTTTATTTAACAAATATGATTATTTACTTAATATAAATACAAGGTTCTTTTATTTATAAAATGCATTAAATTAATCAGATTTTTTATTTTATGAATTACTATTTAATTATTTTTTTGACTAAAATTAATTTTACTAAAATAATCTATTAAGAATCTCATTCCCTCTCTCTCAATCTTATCTCTCAAAATTATACTCAATCTAATCTCTCTCCTAGGCCTATACTATAGCAAAAAAATGTCAGAAAGCCCCTCAAAACACACACCAGTACGTGTGTGTGTGAGCTAATACAGCGAGGTAAAGTTATAAACACTGGGCTGGTTATGTGCCAAACACACATTCTCAACTAATGATGATGATAATAATAATAATAATAATAATGCTGCATCTGGCCTTTAAAGTGGGACTTAGAATAAAAAGAAATGAGCAATCAGAGATTTAATCTGAAATCAGATCCTCTTCACTTCTCGCAGGCTCAGTGGAACGGCCTGACCGGACAGATAGTTATAAACAAGACGGACGGCTTGAGGAAAGACTTCGATCTCGACATCATCAGTCTCAAAGAGGATGGGATGGAAAAGGTAAAAGCAGAAGATGCTCCCGTGATCTTAACCACGTGTCTTAATATCTAGATCATACTGTACATGTCAAATCTTGGCTCTTTCTTTTCTTTTCACAAGCAGTTTATGGAAACTGGTCGTTTTAACAAAGTATGGAAGAAGGTTTGTATTGAATATCAGAAATGTGACATTCAAGTCCCATTTTCCCTTGAAAAATGTACCATGGTACTGAATGATTGCCATGTTCATGTACTATGTTATTTTCTAACAAACATGGGATTACCATGGTACTTTTTTCATCCGTGCCCCTCCACCTGCTGACTCCTCTTGTGCTGGTTTATAGATATTTTTTTAAGTCTCATTAGAGACACATGGCTTAGTTATGGATTATACTTTAGTTTTGACACTCAAAGTTATTACTTCAACTTATTTCCTTTTATAACATTGTCAAACTATTCCAAGAGCTCTGCATCCAGTTATGAAAAATCACATCACTCATAGAGTCAACAATGCAGAGAGCTCATTTTATTAAACATCTGTTTGTGAGCCCTAATCGCACGCCAAGCGCTCCACTTGAAGACACTCTCTTGATGTATGTTTTAAAACAGCAGACAGAGGTGACGTAGCGTGGTAAATGAAGCTATACTGCGGTACACAGAAACACTCAGAGGAGATGCTGGATTTATATCAGTTGCTCATGTAAAAGAAGGCAATGATAGAGGGATGATGGTGATGTGAAGCACTTTAAAATATGTGGTAGATGACTAAAAGATTCAGTCTGTTTTCTGCACTGTTATAAGGTGCATTGCATATGTTTATTTTCCCCTAAATGTAAAGCATTCATTTGCTTCATTTATTTCCAATTTTTTCCCTTGTCTTGTTTTCCTTTTACTTTGTAAGACTTTTTTTCTTTATTTGTTTGTTAGTCATTTTATTTATTTATTTATTTACAAGAAGTAAAGAAAATTTTTAATAAATGTCTTCATTTATTTAATATCAACACACGATTCTTGTTAGGAAAACATAATTTAGTGTATTTATATGATAAATTAATATGTAGATTTATACAAATGTATTAAACTAATTTATCATTTTATGTAAGTGTTTAAAGTGTTTTTTAAACAATTTATTAAGAAAATATTTGTATCTCATAATAATGTTATTATAATTATGATGTATGTATGTATACTGTGTGTATATATATATATATTGTGTATATATACTGTATATATAAACGTGTGTGTGTGTACATATATACAGTACATATCTCTTAATTATATTATATTTTATAATTCAGAAATTACACAATTCACCTTTAAATATCATTTTAAACCACAGACATTTGATAATACATACATTTAAAATCTCTGCTCATATTTAAATGAATAGTGTCATCCTAGTCAGGTTCATAATGTGTGAATTATCTGTCCTCTAAAGATCAACAGTTTTCAGCATGACATGTTTTTACTGTGGTTTTGCATCTGTTTAGATTGGTGTGTGGAACTCAAACACTGGCCTTAACCTGACAGACAGCAACAAAGACAAAAACGCCAACGTGACCGACTCCATGGCCAACCGCACACTCGTCGTCACCACAATACTGGTAGGAATCACATCAACCAGACCTAGAGCCTGCGCATGCTGGAACTCAGTGTTATTGCACTTACAGGAAAACCCATACGTGATGTACAAGAAGTCCGACAAGCCGCTGTACGGGAACGACCGGTTTGAAGGATACTGTCTGGACCTGCTGAAGGAGCTGTCCAACATCCTGGGCTTTTCCTATGAGGTCAAACTGGTGTCTGATGGGAAATATGGAGCCCAGAATGACAAAGGAGAGTGGAACGGCATGGTCAGAGAGCTGATCGATCACGTAAGTCAAAATAAAGAGTTTTGCTGCTTTCAGTCCGTGGCTATCTGTGTGCTAGTGTCCTCATCTGATCTGAAAGAGTCAAGTTCCTGTGAGTGGATTCTCACTGGCTTCATTACAGGTGGCAGATTTGGCCGTAGCGCCGCTCACCATCACTTACGTGAGAGAGAAAGTCATCGATTTTTCCAAGCCCTTCATGACTCTGGGAATCTCCATTCTCTACCACAAACCCAATGGCACGAATCCAGGTGTGTTCTCGTTCCTGAACCCGCTCTCTCCGGACATCTGGATGTACGTGTTGCTGGCCTGTCTCGGGGTCAGCTGTGTGCTGTTCGTCATCGCCAGGTACGGATCACTTTAACACATTTTAACCTTTAGATTGGATTCAATTCTTCAAATTGGACTGGTTTCAAGCTTCTATATGTTTTGCTGGTAATTAGCTCCTGTTTTACTGGCCAGCTCAAAGCCTCAGTCTTGGCCAGCTCATTTTAAATACAAATGCAGTGGTACTTTTATTACAGTTAACTTTTCTAAAACTTCAGTTAACATTTCTATTAACGTTTCTGTCAAATTCAAGCACATGCCCAGTATTTATAATGCCCAAATTGTGGTAATGATGTCACTGCATTCTACATTCTGTTCTATTGCTTTGGAAAAGTTTGCACTTTATAATTCAGATTACACAATTAATTTTGTCTGTTACGATAGTCACTGTGTCAGATTACGTGATTTTGACTCCTAAAATCTTGTCGTGTCGTGGACAAGAAACATGTGCTGTCTCACACGCACATGCGCACACACACACACTCCTGCTCACTCACTCACTCACTTGCACGCACACACACACACACACCCACACACACTCACTCACTCGGGCACACACACACACTCACTCTTGCTCACTCACTCACTCACGCACACACACACACACACACACACACTCTCTCTCTCTCACTCACTCTTGCACACACACTCACTTGCTCACTTGCGCACACACACACTCCCTCTGGCGCACACACACACACATTCGGTACACTCACGGGTTGCGGCACACAAGAGGGGTGTGTGTGCTGAGGAATGATCGTTGGCGCTTTGTTCCACACCGTCACCCTCAGGTCACCCTGGCCACCAGCCGAAGTACCACCTCTCGTGGAGGGTGTAGATCGGGGTGTGGATGAGGGGACTCTATCTCTAGTGAGCTCATGGAGTCTCGACCACAGTGTTGTGATGTTCATGTTCCCAGAATGAGAACATGAAACATCCACAAAAGCTGCTTTAGCGTGATCAATGCCCAGACACACAAAGCAGCTATTGTGCCCATCACATGGTGAAACCACCCGACGAGACATCTTTCACAGTTTTGTCGGAAAGATGTATCGCACGTGCAACTCAATAAGAGAGGATGTAAACCCTGCAGGTGCTGAAGCGACCAGGGAGAAACACACGGCTGGCAATCACTGCACAGATCAGCAGGCGATGAGAATCTCGCTGGGATTCTCCGTCACACCAACACCTGGAGAGTCGCTCGTCTCGAAGAGTGAAACTCAGAATGGCTTGTGGAGTGAAGAGTACACTTGGCTCCGAAGCGAAAACATATCTGCATGTTGCCGGCGTCCTCCTTTTATACCCACGAGGTGGGGCGGAGTTACGCTATGCAAATTCCACAGACCCATGGCATTTCTTTGCCATTGGCTCGTTTTATATTTCTCGAAGTTGATAGGCTTTATTAGCGAAACCCCATTTTGTTGTCATTCAATGTAACTCGAAGTGACTACGAAAGGGAACCCTTATTTTTGTGGGTGGGAACACAGCAGGATTTTCCTCATATTGAGACAAAATAAATGTCTGGATCCCTCCAATACGGCCCTGGGTGCATGGGAAAAAGAATATAATATGAAATAAGTTGAGAACATGACACCACGGGGTCACTGTGGAGTTCGGTGTCAGATTGTTTCGAAGCTTCGACACAATACGGCACATTTGCTTCTACTGTTTCAGTGTTCCACGAAGCCTCGATCTGCCCACCACAATGTATTTGTAGGGCAACGATATGATTTGAAATGATTCGTTTCATTCTTTTTGAATGGAAGTTCCCCCCATAATTCAGAACGCAGTAAGCTGGTCAGGAATAAGGTGGATATGGGGTGAGCTAAAGAAGATAATGAGACACAGGTGAATGTGGTAATGGATGAAGAGTTCTGGGAGATGTAGTTTGTGAGGGAAGAACACAAGTCTGATGTGGAGTGTCCTCTGGTGGCTCTCAAGGGCACTCCAGCTGGTGTCAGTTACATATATCTGTATATATGTATTTATTTATTGGCAGTCTCCAGCATGTCTGCAACAGCATTCATGTGAGCAGCCACATTTTTGTTTTAAGCAGATTTTTTGATTCAGAAAATATTTTACCATTTGTCTTTTCTCCCATATCAGCTTCAAGATGAATAACATTGCAATACAAACTGTGATTTGTAATGAGGGTGCAAGAATAAACTATTGTTTATTGTAAAATCGGTGGTTTAATTATGAAGATAAAAATGGAAAATATAAATAATCAGTTTAATACATAAAAGTAAAGCACAAAGAAGTACAAAAAAATTCTGTGTCACATATTGTCCAGACGGTCCAGTTAGATGGAGTTATGAGAATGTATGTTAGAAAGAGAGTCCAGGTTTTAGAGAATGATGTGTTGGGTTGATGGAGGGAATATCTCATTTTCTCGAGTCTAATGAAATACGAGGCATTATAAATCCATCAAGAATGTGATGGTAAATGGGGGATTTTCCACTTAAGCAAGATTTGCCGTCTGGACAGCAATGTGAGAAATGTCAAACAGTGGCCAGATCCCAAACACACCAGTGAAAGATGAGGGAAAAATGTTAGAAGAAGAAATTGCTGAGAGACCACGATACAAAACAATGATGCAATATCAAATTATGGATTTTTATGGATGTTAATTGTCAGAATGAAATACAGTTTATTTGAAATGTATTGCGAAATAGTGGCTGGTTTGTTGGTGACGGTTAGTGGTGATACTATTAGAGGTGTTATATTGAATATTCACAATATATTTGTGGTGATTGGGATTTTTGCTGGTAAATTTTCTAATCATTGTGGATATTGTGATTTTATATATTTTTTTCACATTTTTTTTAAGTGTCGTGTTGTTTTATTAGTGACTCTGTTTTAAACTTCACAAGCAAAATCTGTTAGTGTTGGCAAGTAGTAAACCGTTCAAATATGTTAGCATATTGCATTTTTTAAGGATATTATGTAGATAATTCAAATGACATCAAGGGACCTTATTATTAACTTTGGATTGACTCAAAACTATTAATTCAGTGGTTCTTTCATCAATGACAAATGTGGGAGTGTTCATGTATTGAACTGTGAATTATGTGCGCATACAGTAAATGCTGAGTGTGTTTGTGTGTGTGTCTGCAGGTTTACTCCATATGAATGGTACAACCCTCATCCCTGTAACCCTGACTCTGATGTGGTGGAGAACAACTTCACCTTGATCAACAGTGTCTGGTTTGGGGTCGGAGCCCTCATGCAGCAGGGTGAGATTTACTGTCCTTCTGTAGAGGAACGTCCACATGTGTCACAATCTACAGATGTACAATATACATAAACTCTGAAAACACAGCCTATCTATGTATCTATCCATTTCTTTTTTTACAATTTAGATAAAGTGAGTTATTTAAACCACTTACATTTTCTGTTATTTATTTATTTTTTTAAGACTTTATTCAATTGTGACCCTGGACCACAAAAGCAGTCTTATGTGTCCATTTTTTTAGATTTATACATCACCTGAAAGCTGAATAAATACGCTTTCCATTGATGTATGGTTTGTTAGGATAGGACAATATTTGGCCGAGATACAACTATTTGAAATCGTGAATCTGAGGGTGTAAAAAAATCAATATTGAGAAAATCTCCTTTAAAGTTGTCCATTTCTGTTGGCGATTGTGCTGCATCCACTTACAAAAATAAAAATTGTATATATTTAAGGTAGGAAATTTACTAAATATCTTCATGGATCATAATCTTTACTTAATATCCTAATGATTTTTGGCATAAAAGAAAAATCGATAATTTTGACCCATACAGTGTTTTGTTTGCTATTGCCACAAATATACCTGTGTGACTTAAGACTGGTTTTGTGATCCAGGGTCACATTTGTTTAATTTTTTTCAATTAAATTAAAAATGTATTAATTAATTTAACTTTTTTATTTTATTTTATTTTGAACACAAATAGAAACAAAAGAACTATAAAACATTCTTGATTTTTCAGTACTTGTTTGTTATATTTAACATTTATTTAAATATTTCCCGTGGTCAGGATCGGAGTTGATGCCCAAGGCTTTGTCCACCAGGATTGTAGGAGGGATCTGGTGGTTCTTCACCCTCATCATCATCTCGTCCTACACGGCTAACCTGGCCGCCTTCCTCACCGTGGAGCGCATGGACTCGCCCATAGACTCGGCCGATGACCTGGCCAAACAGACCAAGATCGAGTACGGCGCCGTGAGGGACGGCTCCACCATGACTTTCTTTAAGGTCAGGCAACTTAGATCACGCACTCCAGGTCTCATATACCAACATTCAGTCCCTTTAAACATGTTATGCAGTATCTGTGTGTTTTGAGATGCGTTGGTTTGGCATCGACTGGTTTGAGGTTTGACGGGTGAACGGGTTCCGCCTCCAGACACTCAGACCTGTGGGTTTACATGCACAGATTGGCGGGAATGATTACAGGACACGAACCTCAGCCAGCGGGAATTCAACATGTACAGAGCGAATTAAAGCAGCTTACAGAGGAAGAGAGGGTTATGAGGACATCTGTCACGGCACTGACTTAGACCAGCAAAGCAAAGGAGATTTTATGGCATAAGCACTGGAAGTCCAGTCGTAAGATCAGCGTACTGTACATTCATTCACAGCGGAAACAATAAACGTGTTTAAAACACTGGTCTTCTTCTTAAAAACATTGAAATTTGTGCTATGGCTGTAAATAATTTCATATCGTTATTAAAAATAAAGATTGTAAATATTTTCTTAGAGAAAGTGATAGTTTTGGCTCTTAAATCTGATTAAGTCCTGGAAGCTGATTGGTGAACTTGTTTATAGTGTATTTCAACTAAATCAGAAACAACTATGAACCTTAGTTTACATAGATCTACTTATGATGCTTTATGAATCTGATTAATAAATTAACATATTATAATAATAAAATACTTTATATCAAAAATAATATGCCGTATTATATATTACTCACAAAAACACTGTACTGTACATTCATTTGCAGAAAAATACTAATATTTTTAATGATTAACAATTTGTTGCCTTTTATTATATTCTGTTGCTGACATTTTATAACACCAAGATTGTTTTGTACAGACATTCATGATGACTGATACTTTTTATTTTATTTTATCAACATTCAAAACTAAAAAATAGTTGATATACTCACAAAAACAAAGGCTGAATACGAATATTTTTTAATGATTAATAATTAGTATCTTTTTTCATATTTGCTGTTGATGAAATTTTATGGAAAGCAATAAAACACTTTGTTTTGTACACTCGATCCTGGTGGACAGTGGTTTTATTCATTTTATTTCTTTGGTAAAATCTGTCACACACCTTTATGTGGCTACTTGCATTAAATATTTTCATTTATGCATTTGTCATTTGGGTATATATTCCCTTGGAAATCGAACCCATGCACATGCTCTACAATAATGCTATGACATATGTTTCCCAGAAATCCAAGATCTCCACGTACGAGAAGATGTGGGCGTTCATGAGCAGCCGTAAGAACACGGCGCTGGTGAAGAATAACCGCGAGGGCATCCAGCGTGTGATGACCACGGACTACGCTCTCCTGATGGAGTCCACCAGCATCGAGTACATCAGCCAGAGGAACTGCAACCTCACACAGATCGGCGGACTCATCGACTCCAAGGGCTACGGGGTGGGCACTCCGATCGGTACGCTCATTAAACTAGGATCGTCCAAAATGTTTCAGGAGAAACTGGATCATGTGGTAGCATTTGAATTACCTGGTGTTGTTTAAAAATTTAAAAATAATCAGTTGAAAATGATACTTAATATGATTGAATCAACCTGAGTAAATTGAGTTACATCAGTGGAAATCATTTATAAAGATCAGATCTGGTATGTAACCACACACACACACACACACACACACACACACACGCACACACACACACACACACACACACAAACACACACACACACACACACACACACACACACATACATACACACAAACACACACACACACACACACACACACACACACACATACATACACACAAACACACACACACACACACACACACACACACACACACACACATATATATATATAGCCTATATATATACAAATTCTCCATAAGGTCTCTAAATTACATTTATTTAGGATATATCAATAAATATCAATAAATTGGTAACACTTAATAAGGTCTCATTTATTAACATTGATTAATGCTGTGTTTTAGAGCACTTATTAATCTGTGTTAATGTTAGTTAATAGAAGCATGTCAGTTCACAGTGCATTAGGTATTAGGATCTTAACTTTAATGTATTTAACTAATGTTTACAAATGAAGAAGTGTTACTAATAAATCTTTATGAATATTCTGTCAAAAACATAATTTATTTAGTTGGTTTTCAGTTTATTTTCTTTCAGTTAGAGAAACCATACTTTGAACCAGTGATATTTTGTAATATTTCATCATATTTATTCACATGTGTCAAGAAATCAATATGGTGCTGGTTACCGAAATGCAAAAATTGAACACTTCACCTTTAAACTTAAACTGACAATATTTAGAAATGACAAATCCTAGAAAAACTCTAAACTTGAAGACTTGAAGCATTGTTATCTTTGTACTATTTGTACTATTTTATACCTTAGATTTAATTTTTTATATTTTAATATATATATATATATATATATATATTTATATTGTAGTTAAAGATTTTGTATTTTTGTTGTTTTTGTCTTTTTTTATTTTATTAGATTTGTGTTTTTAAAATTTTTTATAAGTATTTTCTTTCCATTTTTAAATATTTTAAACCAGTGTTATTTTAGTATAATTGAGATACTATTATAGTTTTTTATTAATATTTTGCATCATTTTATCATCTTACTTGGTTTTCGATTTAAATTTATTTAAAGGTTTAGTTGTCTTTAGTGTTTTTGTCATTTTAAGTAGTTTTGTTTAGGTCTATATAGTTTTTATAAATTTTTATTTCCGTTTAATTAAAATTAGAAATGTTGCCTAAGCAACTAGCTGAAATAAAATAAAACAAATATTTTAGTTTAATTAGCGTTTGTTTCAAGTAACTTATGTTCTTTTATGGTTTTAGCTGGCTATAATAATCCTGAAATAAACAATAAAAATTAAAAACTTTAGCAACTCACTGAAATCAAATAAGTTAATTTAAAGGTAGGTTAGGGATTTTTTTTTTTTTTTCAAACACTTTTTGTTATACTCTTTTCATATCCTGATGGCAATCAATAATAGAAGTGGTCTAAATATTAAAACATGTATCAAACAATATTAAAACGTTATCTTCTGAGGTAGTCTCGTGGCGCTTTGCAGACTCTGCTCTGTATGTGTGTGTGTGTGTGTGTGTTCATGTGTTTTGAAGGAGACACTCTTTTTTATGGCTTTAGTTTTAGCTACTGATAATAACCCTGGTTTCCGTCAGGTTCCCCGTATCGGGACAAGGTGACCATCGCCATCCTGCAGTTACAGGAGGAGGGCAAGCTCCACATGATGAAGGAGAAGTGGTGGCGAGGCAACGGCTGTCCCGAGGAGGACAGTAAAGAGGCCAGCGCTCTGGGTGTGGAGAACATCGGAGGGATCTTCATCGTCCTGGCGGCCGGACTCGTCCTCTCCGTGTTCGTGGCCATCGGGGAGTTCGTCTACAGATCCAGGAAGAACCTGGACATCGAGGAGGTGAGCGTGGGACAGTGTGAATGGCACAATAAATACTGACGTGGACGTCACAGGACTTCAGTTCTCGGACTCTCCTAAACCCAGACGTACGCTGACTGAACATTACCGGCGGTGTTTGTGATGTCAGCTGTGTTAGAACTGGGGCGACGTTGGACACTGAGCAGGTTTAAACATCAACTTTTTTTATTTTCATTTTTTTTTTCAGATGTATTTTCAGAGATGGACAATGAGATGAAAAGTCAGTGAAATATGAACAAAGAGAGGAGTGTTAGTTCAACTATTACGCCAGTTAATATATTGTAGAGTAGCTCACATCCATGTAGTTTGTATTTAGATTTAAAGGACTTGAACATTTTATTCTTTACAGACATGTTCCTTCTTAATCTAATTTATGATAAGACATGTCTGTGGGTTTTATTATAGGTGATGTGTGTAATTTTTCCATGTTAAAATGTTCAATTTCAAGCTTAATTTGCAGTCATTTATAAGTCATCCATTCATTGGTTGGTTTTCCCGAAGAGTGCGACGGACAGTTTTTAACATGCCTGAAATGTCACATGGAAGATGGGAACCTGTTTGAAAACAGTCATTTATTTCATTTGGTGATGCAGAAATTACATACTTCACCTTTAAAGGCTCATGCTGACTGTTTTAGCCTTTCTCTTATAAAATGACTTATTTTATTTCACGACTGTTGGTAACATTTGTCTTAAAGCCGTGTGTTATACGAACCCCTTTTTTAATAGTGAGATCAAACAAACATGTCTATAATGCAGATTTAACATGCAGATCCAGCATCAAGTCGTTTTTCTGAAATGGAAAATGCTGTGCTGATCATATGTGACGTTTAATATGCAGCGTAGTGTGGATGAATGGATTTGAATCTGCACAACACAAACGTTTTGTCTTTTTGTGTTGGCAGAGATTTTAAACCTCAGATTAACAGACTGGTTATGTTTTATTCAGTCTACAGGTGCAAGACTTCATTTTTCATCATCCTTTCTGCTTTTGTATTGTTTGACACTTATGAAAATGCATATAAATATTTGATCACATTGAAATGATTTCTTGACGAGAACAATATATGTGTTTTCTTTGGATTCTTGATTAATTTCCTTTTTTATTTTTTGCCTCTTGTAGTCAATCAGTGCTTTAATGGTGTTTTTTCACAGATGGACTTTCAGTCTTCTGCATCTGACACTAAAATGGACTGAATTGAGTTCAAGTATTTTATTATTGATCCACTTTGGTGATGGGCTTATACTGAGTAAACCCGATCATCGATTTCTATCAATAAAATCAAGTAATGTAAACTAAAAATTATAGGTCAGAGAGAGTCAGACAATTACTTTTTAATTCCATTTCCTCCATTGTTATAGGAAACATCCAGCCAAAGATGAAAATCATTATTTACTCACCCAAACACAAGGAAAGATTATAAATAATCTTCATTTAGTTTTTTTTTTTTATAAAACAACAGTTAATATAGTAACCACAGCTGTCTGTCTCCAAACAACAACATAAAAGTCATTAATATGATTTGTGCACAATATTTCAAGTCTCCTAAAGTCGTACAATATCTTTATTTGAGGAACAGATTCTCTATTCTCTGCAAATCTCCCATATGCTTCAGCTCTCATTACGCATATGTGATGCAATCCTATTTTGTGTCCTAGTGATGTGAGACCTTTCACTTTTGGGTGAGTTTGCTTTAACTCAGTCTTATAAACCTTTACCAAGTGTTTTCTGGATAAATCCAGAGCAGGGGACCGTGTGGAGGCAGTATTCTTCAAGGACTCAGTGTTTCTCCACTGGTTCTCCTTGAAACCTCTGATATCTGAAATGAAGGTGCTGCTTTTTGTCACTTTTTTTAGTTCTCATGTCTCACAATTTCCATATGATTATGAACGCTGGCTTCAGGGCTCGACCCATCAAAAGAATCATCTCTGAATTCATAAGAGGCCTGTGAAATGATTCCATGCAAATGAAGATCAGACGTCTCATGTTGTGTGTGTGTGTGTGTGTGTGTGTGTGTGTGTGTGTGTGTGTGCGCGCCTCTTCAAAGGCATTGAGGGATTTACGTGAGAGACCACTGAATGGAAAAAGTCTTGCATTTTCGTTTCTTCCACCTTTTCTGACCTTTTGAATCTGTCAATGCAATGTTCATGTTCTAGAACCAGAAGGCCGAAACACACAACACGTCGACCTCCACAAAAATGGGTATGAATTGAAACTGCTTTCACACTTTTTACTCATTCTGCCAGTGACATGACAACAAAAAGCAATGAAAGTAATTGAGAAAAATAAAGATGTTCCTGCAGCATTTGAGTGCAGATTTAATTCTTGATCGAATGCAACAACATTCAAGACATAAAAAATAACTTTTGGGTCACAAAACACTTTACACGTTCACCCATGTGTATTTTTTGTCCTGTGAATAGTATGAAAGCCCATATCCACCACATAAGAAAACAACAACCTGCTTTGTTAAATCTATGGGATAAAAATAGTCCTAATTATGACAAACTGAATTATGACTAAAAAAATCTACTTTTACTGTCATGATTTTCTATTCCATAAATTCTCCTTTATTTCCTCAGAGCATCTCTTCGGCTGAATGAGAGTTCGAGCCGCACAGAAGTTTCAAAGAAGCTTTGGCATTAATCTGCGGTGGAGATGACAGTCTGAGGTTTGTGTATTTTGATGAACTCTGGGATTGAGTTTAAAACTGCTTTCATTTTAGTTCACTGGACCGTAATCCTCTAACCCTGCTTTCTTAATCAAAACTGGGAGTTTTTAATCTAGCGTTGCGAGGCGCAGGATTACGGCTCTATGACCTTGTGCCTCAGCACAGCTGTTTCTCAGAGCGCCGTCTCTCTAGCGCTGGAATAATCAGACTCTTTGTGTCTCTCTCTGCATGTGCGATGTGTGTGTGTTTTTAAGTTGTTGTAGACAAATTGTACGTCTTCATATCGGTGGTCTGAATATAAGGATTATCAGTGTGTCTGCACATTAAAGAGATAGTTCACCCAAAAATGTAAATTCTGTTATCATTTACTCATCCTCATGTCTTTCTAAACCCGTAAGACTTTTGTTCATATTCGTAAAACAAATGAAGATCTTTTCAATGAAATCTGAGAGCTTTCTGTGCCTGCATAGACAGATACACAACTACCACTTTATGCTTCAAAAAGTTCATAAAGAGATCGTAAAACTAAACCATATGAATTGGGAGATTCAGTCCAAATTTTCGGATTGCTTTATATGATGAACAGATTTAATTTAGTTTAATTTAATATAGATTGCTTGACGTGCATGAACCAATGAGGTTCATTCTTGTGTTACGCAGCACGTTTGAGCTTCCGCAAGATCCAATGAGGTTTGTTCTTGTGCAGCAAGTAATACGGTTGAGCATCTGTTTATGTTCGCTGATCAACATTTGTGACCGATGCTGGCAAAATGAGTAGGAATCAGACTGTAAAAAAAGATGGATGATGCATCTTCACTCTCTTTCATTGCAGAAAAGTGAAGTCGCCAATGTCCCAATTTGGCGCTGACATCTTGCGCTGATTCGGGACCTGAGTCTGTGCAGTAGTGAGCATGTGAAATAAAGAGTTATGGAAATGTAGAAATTAAAGTTCCAATCTCCTCCCGATAATCCCGAAAAAAAGTTAGTTGGTGCCTCACTACTTCGCTAAGAGAAGCTGTCAATCATGACGTTACACTCCCGTTTAATAGCATCAAATAACTAAAACCAAACTTATTTTTAAAAACAAAATTAACACTTGAACGAACATCAGCGTGAAAAAGACTAACTAAGTAGGCTATAATTTGATTGTTTAGTTTGCCTCATGTTCCATCAGAATACATGGAGATGGCGGGGTTTATGATCTATACTGGGACCAACCACCTTGGGGCGTGTGTGTGTGTGTGTGTGTGTGTGTGTGTGTGTGTGTGTGTGTGTGTGTGTGTGTGTGTGTGTGTGTGTGTGTGTGTGTGTGTGTGTGTGTGTGTGTGTGTGTGTGTGTGTGTGTGTGTGTTGTAGGCTACTCTTGGTCGGAATGCGCACAGCCGGCACAGGCTAATTACACGACAGAGACAAAACAAGTGAAAAATTCTAAATTTGTTTCATTACAAAAAAAGTTTGATTAAGCCCTCATCTACTGATCCCAGTGCTCCAAATAGCAATTAAACATCTAAAAGTGTGTTTATTTGTAAGTTTTCTGAGAGGAGTAGCCTACCTTTCCTTTGTCCATGGAAAATATTTTTCTCTGCCCGCTTTTCGATGAATCCGCTTCCCTCAGCACAAGTTGGTATCGGTTTAAAGCACTGCATTCCAACTTTGTGAATATTCATAGCGAATTCTCGATAGTATGATTCTGAATCATTTAAATGTGATTTTCAAACTCATACTGATGTAAAAAAAGCGATCTTACTCACGCTGACTGACAGATCTGAAGCGTGAGCACAAAGACCCTCAGACAGCTCGCGATCCCAAAATACAAATTCTGTATACACAGAATTACAGTATTTCAAAATATCTATCTTGGCAAGTATTCACACACACATTATCTGTTAAAGCTACAATAAGTAAGATTTTTCGCCACAAGAGGCCACCGTTTCCAACAATAACAAAGGCGTAGGTTTATGACGCAGTGATAACCTGAATGATGGGACTTGCTGTCTAGCTGATGGATCTAATCATGTTTATGGATGAGTGAAAACACTCATGTTTTTTAACATTACAGTGGGATGAAGCAGGAGCGATTGTTAAAGAGACAGATATCACACGCGACTCGAGTCCCGCGGATATAAAGGAATAAGGACATTTAATTCTACAGAACTACACACAAGTGCTGGATTACTCACACAGGTCAGTTTATTAGACAAATTAAACTTGTGAGGGAACGCAGTGTTGCTTCACTTGCTCTAACGTTAACTGTTACACTATCACACTAAACTGCATTTAAATGTGTCTTGAAAGTTATAATGTTATTCTACGTGTTAGTTTGTTTGCTATACGAAACTAGCAGCTAGATCAACATTAGAATAACATACTGACCATATTCTAACATTTTATCATGTTGAGCTAACGTTATAACATTGATTTGTTTTATGTACATTAGTTACAGTTAGTCGTGAACGCTAGCTCTCTGTCGAGTGGAAGTCAGTCTCTCGTGGAGCTCTCGGCATCTCAAAAACGCCACGCTGATATTGATGCTCATTTTAGTTCTCCTTGTTTGTCCCAAAGTCTGCTTGCCATGGTCTATGTTTGAACGAAATGATGGCTATGGCAGTAGGGCAGTAGGTGCGGAAACCATAGACAGCAAAAGGCGGAAACCGGGGATAGCGCGGATATTGCGTCATTGACAGGCGAAATTTTTTTCCGGGACGGCCACTTATTTAAAATTGGAATTTCTCTGAAATAAAAAATCTTTGGAGACTTTTGGGATATTGTAAGTACACAACTGCAGGAAATAAATCAAACACGTGCAAGTGATTTTTGGATATTTTATTACAAAATTCTGTAACACTTTACGGTAAGGGTACATGAATTATCATAAATTCATGTATAAATTAATGCATGAATTATGCATTCATTCATGCATTAATATCTCATGAATCGTCAGGAACTAACACGAGTTCAACATTTTTCATTCATGACTTCATGGATGAACAACACCTTAATTAAAACATTAACTAAGATGAGCACATCATCATGAATTATGATTTATTACGCATGATCATGAGGTTTTCTTTGTTTCTTTGTTCTTTGTTCTTCATCATTATCTATCAATGATGAAGTCATTGATAGATAATGCTTAGTTAATGATGACTACTGTATTGGACAGACCCCAAAATAGACCAATCACAGCTCATAGCACACAAATTATGTTAATCAAATACAGTAGTCATCATTAACTAAGCATTATCTATCAATGACTTCATCATGTGTGTGGCCCTTCAACTAAAGTGGTGACAAGATCACTGACCTAGACAAAGAACAAAGAAAACATCATGATCATGCGTAATAAATCATAATTCATGATGATGTGCTCATCTTAGTTAATGTTTTAATTAAGGTGTTGTTCATCCATGAAGTCATGAATGAAAAATGTTGAACTCGTGTTAGTTCCTGACGATTCATGAGATATTAATGGATGAATGAATGCATAATTCATGCATTAATTTATACATGAATTCATGATAATTCATGTACCCTTACCGTAAAGTGTTACCGAAAATTCTTACATATTGGACCTTTAAGTCTTTAGTGGACGTTTGGTTAACTTTACGGAAACAACTTTTGATGTGTAACATTATATTAGATCCGTGGTAGTAGCTAGGTCTGTTTCATTAATGTTAATCAAACAATTGTATCATGTTGAAAAAGGGGGTGAAAATAACTACTCACTTTTGAAAATTGTATCATTGCGACTCATTTTGCCAGCACGGGTCACACATATGTAAATTAAACGCCTGAAAATAATTTTAAATTCATATTTAGATTAGTTTTACAATCTCTTTATGTACTTTTTGAAGTGTCAAAGTGGTAGTTGCGTGGACTGTCAATGGAGGGACAGAAATCCCTCAAATTTCATTAAAAATATCTTGGTGTTTTGAAGATGAACGACATGAGGGAGAGTAATTGATGACATTTATTTTTATTTTTACGTGAACTAACCCTTTAAACAGCTTTAAATAGTTCTCTATGAAAGGGGACAATGGGGCCCTTGAATGTAGTTTTTCCCTGATACACTATTTAACAGAAAATCCCACTGTACTGTACAATATTGTACAGATTGTTTTGCATAAGTGAAGAGGATTGTAATTATTGCAATAAATTGGTACATATTAACTGGAGTGTAACAATGTAGATTCATTTGTGAAATACATATAAATTCAGCTGTAGCTCTAAAGATGTACATCGTTGATCGTTCATTAACTAATATCATAAGTCAAAATACTATAAATTGTCAAACGTCATTGAAATTGTCCAGAAAAATAGATAAAACTTTCACCTTTAACATTTCTTTTTACATAATAGTAAATTATAAATTAATAATTCATTACATTTATATCCATTTATAGCCCTTTAAATAGAAGCGGGAATCTCCTCAACCAGCACCACCTATCATGATGATGCGACGGCAGCCATATTGCACCAGTACGCCCACCACACAACAGCTTACTGGTGGAGTGGAGACAAAGTGATGAAGCCAATCAGTATATGGGGATGATTAGGAGACCATGGTGGATGGGGCCAATGGGCAAATTTATTGGGATTTTTAATGACCAGAGAGTCAGGACCTCAGTTTAACGTCTAATCCAAAGGACGGTGCTCTTTAACGGTAGTGTCCCCATCACATGGGGCGTTAGGACCCACACAGACCACATGGTGAGCGCCCCCTGCTGGCCTCATAACACCTCTCCCAGCAGCAGCCTAGTTTTCTCATGAGGTCTCCCATCCAGGTACTGACCAGCTCAGCCCTGCTTAGCTTCAGTGGGGCACTGGGCAACCAGTCTTGGGCTACAGGGTGATAGGGCTGCTGGTGTTAATAGCTTTGCAAATTCTTTAAGTTCATACACTGTCAGTGTCTAAAGTTGCCTAAAAATTACAGCCTCAACAGTTGAATTAAACTACAGAAATGAATTAGTTACACCAAACAATGTGTACTCTAATTGGAATAATACAAGTTTTGTGCTCCTTTTTTAAGCATCCATCTTCATCACATATCACTTGAAAATGTACTAGAAAAAAGTAATAAATAATTTGCAGCTTTTGTCGCCATCTGCTGGTAAGACAAAAAGGCTATTCTTTCCCTCAGTAACACTGAGTCTAAAATGCTTTTAGAACAATTTAAAGAAATATTAACATACAGTAATAATCATGAAATATTTTAAAGGGGATTCGAGTGGACTCGGGAATAAGTCCGAGTCTTATATGTTCGAGTAGCCTACGAGTCAATTCCGAGTCAAAATGCACACAAGTCCATGACAAGACCGAGTCCGAGCCTCGAGTAGCCTACACAACACTGCAAAGCGGTTCCACACAGTGCCTTATTAAGATAACCCCCTGTGGTTCTTTAAAGAACCGCCCCTTTTTAAAGGCTTCCTAGAGGATCTACAGATGGTTCCGCCGGTGTGGCAAAGTGAAGAACCCACTGATCTATATAGAATGACTATGTTTATATTGAAATATAGTCATTCTAGATCAGTGGAAGAACCCCAAAAGGTTCCTCCAGGCACCTTTTATTTTTACAGTGTACATATATCATGGGAAAATGGGGTATACTGTGTTAATAGGTTAATAAATCAAGGTTATTGAACTTGTTTAGTGCATAAACATAATAACTTTACCCTTTTAATGACATCTCTACTGTTCATAAGTACTGTCTGTATGCACTGTTATTTAGTTGTTGTTTTTTTTTGCCATTTGTTTGTTATATAGATATAATTTTTTCTTCATTCTATTTATTTGTATTTATTTATTTTCTTTTAACTTTTTAATACACAATGCCCCATAGCTGCTTGTTCTGCACTATGTTCCACCACTTTAACCCTTGTGTTCATTTGCAGTTTACAGTCGGCGGTTTGTGATCTCAGAGACCCCAGGCAGCAAAATTTTATTTTGTAAAGAAAAGAAAAAAAGATGAATTTAACAAATGTAATTTTACTCAATTTATTGATGGTTTTACTCCACATTTGGACATTTTTCCTATACAAAATGTATAAAAATAAATGTTAAAAAAAGTTTTTTTTAATGTAAAATTCACCTTAGAAAATACCCACATTTCTCAATTTCATTAATGGGGTTAAAATGGATAATTTGACATGGTTTAGTGATGAACCAAAGATGAAAAAAGATTTTTGCCCATCTTTTGGAAAATGGCGTTTTAAAATTACAAAAAATATAACTTTAACCAGTAGATACCAGTAAAAGTAATGAAAATTTTTACAGTTAGATTCATATCTACATATTATGAAAATTTTTATCATAACAATAAAAGTTAATTTTTGTCAAAGTTTAGCAGTTTTTGTACAAAAAAAAAATCAGTTTTTCAATAATGTTACATTATGATTAGAATCAAACCTGATCAGGATGTTACTAAGAGAAAAGTGGAGTCTTTACAGTTTATCATTTATTTCAAACAGCTGTTTTTCATATATCATTTTCAAAAAAAATTGAAGTGTGCCACTTAATTTCTGTCTATTTGTGTTCTTTGTTCTTTCTGATTTTGAGGATGAATTTTGTCCATTGACAAAAATCATTTGATTCTAATCATAACATAATTGAAAAACAGATTCTTTTTTTCCAGTACAAAAAATGCCTAAACTTTGACAAAAAGTATTTTTTATTGTTATAATTGTGATTTCTTACTATGTAGATGTGAATACAACTGGAAAAACTTGTGAAAAGATGTCTTTCAGTAAATAGTGGAGCTCTGCAGCCATCTACTGGTTAAAGTGATAATTTGTTACTTTTAAAACGGCATTTTCCAAAAGATGGGCAAAAATCTTACATTAGATGCAGCTTTTTTTGAAAAAAAATTTATGAATAAAGATTGATCTGTTGAAAGCAGTTATTTTGAGATAGATGTTCTCCTCCTATTCATATTTGACATTGAGGGGGTGCATACAACATATTTGTCCACCGGCAACTATTTGCCGCACATTCAAATACGACTTTTAAGAAGAAGAAAAAAAACCTGGGGAAAATAAATGCAGAACATGTTCACATAGGACACTAATAACACAACTATATACATGAAACCATTCAGAAAAATTTGGGCACAAATGGGTTAAAGAAAATCTGAAATTCTGAACAAAGGTGTAAATCTTCAACTAAATTCACAATTGAACCAATGATTAGCACTGTCAGCAACAGAACACAATACAGTTTTCATTAATCAATCCCCCTATAGTACTCGACAAAACACAAGTAATCGTTCCAATCTATTGTTCCAATCTAATTTATCACACATCAAACACAAATCACATGTTTGCAAGCCACATATTTATATTTTATAAACATTTTATAAACATTAACATAAATGTAGATGCTTTAAATGAATTCATAGAATTCATGTTCCAGTCTGTCACACTTCCTCTGGTTCGGATATGTGCTGTGATCCACGTTATGAGTGTTAAACTCATCACAGCATTCCACGCTGAAATCGTTCTCATGTGCATGTTATTACACAACAATGTTATAGTCATATTTACCATGTGTGGGAAGTCAAACTCAAGTTCTGTCCGCAATGTGGGGAAAATGCAAATAACATTTTGTGTTGCTGAATTTGAATTCTCCACTGTAATGCAATCTCATGCATAATAAAGCGTAGTGATTGGATGAAAAGAGTTTTGTTCTCATGAACAATGAGGAGAAAATTGCAGCAATTGATGATGTAGATCTGTATTCTCCAGCCACAGTAACCAATCCCAACTCTGAATAAACGATCATTTTCATTGACTGAAAAAACAGCAAAAATAAAAAATCAAATCTTATTTTTTTAAGGGTTCTTTTTAAAATAGTGATTGCCATATTGCCCATGCCCCAAAATATGCTAAAGCTCCGATTAGCTACAACTCCCACTTTTGGTCCTGCTACTATTGTTGCTACTGCTACTGCTCCTATCCTACTACTGTTCCCAACCCCTCTTGGGAAGTATTCCTATTTGGTTGTGGGTATAGCCCAGGTATAGCTTTTACTGTTTTACAAAAGCTTTTTGCATAATGACATAATTCAAAATATTTTTAGCGCTGCATTTGACTCTGCTTCATTGTCAATTTTACTGTTTGGATCGTGACCATATAAACATGGAGTGTGTAATCATTTTTGTAATATAAAAAGTATTAGGCTACGTTTATGGGCATTGTGACGAAGGGACTTGATCACAAATTTTGTTACTTTACAATTGGATTCTACTTTTTTTAGGTCACCTATTGATGGTTTGTCATTTTAATTTGTTGTTTGCGTTGTATATTTACTGCATTTGTTTCAATGTTTAAAATGTATTTTATATTTCTACAGAACCATATAACGATTCAGAGAGGTTCGGCGCTACCACCTATGGAGCAATGCACAACACACTGGACACATTTTCACTGCCCATTTTGTGTCACCAGTATTTACAAGTCAGGGTAAATTGAATAACTTGTAACATCAAAATTCCCTTCAAAAAGGCTGTTGTCCATGGAGGTATGAATGTATTGAGTTATTTGTTAATATGCAGTGGCAATAAATATTATTTAATAGTAGTCCCTTTGGTTTTCTGCATGATTTGATGAATTGAAATGTCAATTCACCTTCATCGAAGTCAAAAGTTTAGACAAACAATGGACACAAACACTTCAGTTACACAAACAATTATATATTTGTCTATTTGTTATAATAATATTTCATATATTTGAAAGCATCCCATTAAACATTCAAACAAACAACAGGGATAAGTTTGAGTGGGTTGCAATCTTTTTCTTTATATTTCACATTTCACATGTGGATTGAGCTGCATATAAAATTACATTTCCACGGTTTCTACTGCACAGTTCTACAGAGAGATGCAGCGTCCCTCATCGTGCAGAATACCATCAACCTCTAGTGCAACATTTACCGCCCCAGAGGTCGCGACCATGCCAGTGACTACTGGCACCCCGTCAGCCACCCGTCAGTACATAACATGCCAGGCAGGGTTTAACATTGACTGTAAACACGCAAATATTCTTTGGTTTGATTTTTATTTATTTATTTATTTATTTTCTTTGGTTTGATTTTGTATTTTTATTTAATTACTTGTATGTATTTATTTGGAGCAGCTATAGTGTGTGATGCTTTTGCTATTTAATAGGAAAAAACATTTTATTTAAATTAATATTTTTTCTCAGTCCAGTATAGAATTGTTTTGTGTATGTTCTATGGAAACTTTTTAAATTGTGAAATGGTCAAGTAGGCTACTTAAAAAAAATGCTTTTTCAATTATATCAAATTGTTAATTGCTAATTGTTTTGTGTTTAATTGATATTGTTAATAATTTATGATATACCAAAACAAATGGATAATAAACTAATTTTAACTTTAAAAAAACCTAATAACATTTGTCTGTAGTAGTCTATATTGTCTTTTGTTAATAGGATACAGCATAGCCTACTTATCTTAGGCCTATATATTTTTATTATTTTATATGTGTGTGTGTGTGTGTGTGTGTGTGTGTGTGTGTGTGTGTGTGTGTGTGTGTTATAGTTGCATATTATATATCGTAAATATATTATTTTCCGTTGAATCATTAAAAAAAAAAAAGTCTTGATAATTCCGGCATGAAACTGGCCTGCATGGCGCTGTAGTTATCAGACTGTTGTGAGTGTTTGTTTCGAGTTTATAAAGTTGCTGATATAAATATAGTTACGTGCTATCACGATTATTTTAAGTTATATGTAATAAGTAAAAGGTCACTTTTATATTTATTTTAAAACGCGAAATACGCAAAAAGAATAGGCCTACATAAGTAGGCTAATCCACACTACACAAACATTGTGGGAATTATGCTAATAAATATAGGCTATTTAAAGTCAGATAGACTAAAAATAGTTTAAATAGACTTAAAAAATAAATAAAAATATTATTACGTACATTACGTACGTATTATTACGTACGTAGATTGCGCACAAGTATAATTTCATAAATAAATGGTCACTGCTGGGCCTCATCACAAGATTAGCCTACCATCTATCGACCAAGAGCTGTAATCGCGCTCTATTTTGTACGGTGGGGGCTCACGACAGTTTACCATTACCATGGACAAACTATCTTCACGCGTGCTGTTGCGACTAAGGATTAGTTTTGATACTCACCCTTTATTCTATACTCAATTTGAACGCAGTAGCCTACTTTTTTGGCTACAAAATGGGTCCCAACTAAACTTTCACTTTCGATTTAGGATGGCCACCAAGTCATAACAAGTGGAATAGACCAATGCAGGGATGATTTTAGAAATACACAAGAGTGATTTACAGAGGAACAAAACAAACTAAATAACTAAAAATAACTATCTAAAAACTTTAGGAAATCAATTTTAGATTTTTTTAAGAGGCTTGTATCACAGAATTGTTTTAAATTATTCACATAACAAAACGTACGTAGCCTACTGCTCCACCACAGTCAGTTCCAACTCACATAAACTATTGCAATTATTATTCCTTAGAATCATTAATATAATCCTCACTTTGGATTTTAATGAACTGCGCAACGTACTACAAATGACTCCTTATAGACAGGAGGGGGCGTTGTTGCATTATTTTCAAATAAAGCTTTACGTTTTTTTAACAGACTGTAATAACGTGCAGGAGACAAATCCGTTCAAGAAAGTTAATTTACCGAGGGAACATCAAGCCAGCAGAGCAGTAGGCCGACACTTGATAACAGTCCAGGTGGAATCATGGTGCGTTGATTATTGGACTGCGAAGTGGACTTCACAGGGTATTTCGCCATCTTAAGTGAGATTCCAATCCGAAGGGAACGAACATGTTCAGTTCGAAGGGCACTGCAAACGGCATAGGGAATAAGGGAACATCGATAGCCTACATCACTACACAGGAAGTGGAGAGAATTTTTTATTATTTTATTTTTATTGAAGAAATATCAAAACAAACAATAGAAATACAATACATTTCCAATGCTAGGGGGAGGTACAGATAGTATTATAGGAATACTTTAAAGAGTGTACATGCTTGTAAACTTCTAATAGCTTTTTGTTCCTTCGAGGGCAATATTGACTCAATATAAAGCTTCACTTCACTTTTAAATGCAATAAAACATGGCTTTTTTTCCTGAAAATGTGCATTTATGAATGTGAAATTTAGCCATCAAAATAAAAAAAATAATAAAATAAGTGCAGGGTTTTTTTTATCTTTTGAATTAACAATACCTAGTAGAACATCTTTCCACAGTAATGTAACATTTTCATCAAGGAAGTGGAGAGCGATGATCACCCAATTGTCATTGCGCACCACGTCATCACCAGTCACAGAGCGGTCATAAATAACGATGGAGGAGTTTACGTATGTATAGTATTCATACATTTTGTCATTATTATACAAATTTTTACAGTATTTATATTTATTTATGTATACAGCAAAGCCGCACACTGTAAAAAAAAAATAGCTGGATAAACTTAAAAAAGTAAGTTACCTGGTTGCCTTAAAATTATGAATTCATTGAAATAAAAAAATTGAGTTAATACAACAAAGGAGATTGCTATCTGAACTACATTAATTATCTAAGTTGATTTGACAAAATATAAAAAGTTGTGAAAACAAATCATCAAAATTCACTTTTACAGTGCAGTAACAACATCTGAAAATATACATTCTATGCTTTAAAACACAGCGAACTGGAAATATTAATATGAAATGTACCTGGATATTAAATAAGATTTATCAGTAAGGTCTGTGCTAAATACTTTCCCAAATAGGCCTACATTTATTCTCGTATATGTTCTTACTAGAGCAACTTAAAGGAATGGTTGAAAATGAAACTTATGTCAACATTTACTCGCCCAAAAAACATTATTTTGAAAAAGATTGCTTAAAGAACATTGGACCCAGGCCTCACCACACTGACTTTCAATGTATGGACAAAAAAGAAAAAAGAAAAGATACCTTAAAAAAACACCTAATATCACATACACCTGTTAATGCACCGCATTGAGTATGGCAGATGCTTGACCTTTCTATTAAAACAACTGTGCTTGGACTTTTGTGCATTCTTACCGATGCCCTGTAATTGAGTGCCGAAGTTATGACGCCACTTTGTAGGCCAAACCGCGGAAGTAAGTTAGCATTTTAGCACATCTGGTTCCCTCACCCTAAAGTCTATGGGTTTTTTGAATGGGTTTTTGCTAAATCGCCTGAAATAAGGTCTGTGGTTAAAGTCTCTAAATATTTTCACGTTTTGATCTATGACATAAAACACACCAGTTATAACCTGCTTGTGTTTTTTTTTAACTTTTTACCGTTATCATTTTATATCTAACGGCTTTATTTAGGCTTCAACATGTATAAATTTTGGATTAACTTTTTATTAAAAAGTTATCTTTAAATTAAAGATTATCTTGATAGACAAAACGTGTAAGGGTCACAACTCTTTGTTGAACACAGACCTTATTTTTTGCGATTTTCCAAAAGTCTATGGGGAAATTGCATAGCTTTTCGATCGAGGGAACCCATGCGCCGCTAGCTTCTGAGTTGTCCTACAAAGAGAAGAGGCGGAGACGAATTGGCATATTCAAGGTTCCACATGTACTAGGAAACAAGGGTTTAGATTAACATTTAGTTTATATAAAAATATATATTTTAATCTAAAAAAACATGTCATTTTCATTATCAAAGATAATTTTTAAGGGATAAGATTATTGACAGGGGACTTTGAATCACAAATCACAGAGTGATTGCAGTGGCAACTGTGTTTTCAGTCTCTGCTCCTTGTTCACCATCAGCTGATCCTGAGGAAACTGAACTGACGTCTAAATAGTGAGAGTCCTACAATAAAACACAGACAGACATATTAGTATGAGACATTACCGGTCACATCACATACCAGTAGACAACAAACTAAAATCTGTTTTAAAATACAATATTGATATTCTTGCTGTTACGATACGTGTGGTAGGAAGTACGAGGAACACGATGAGGAACAGGAAACTGGTATTTTAATATGAAAAATTTTTGACTTCTACATATAGCCCCCTTTAAAAACATTTATCTGACTCACAGCAGATTATTCAGTTTTCCCAGTATATACTGTAGAGTAGAGACTCTGACTCGTGGATCTAGTTTATTAAGAGACAGATCCAGATCTCTCAGGTGTTCAGGGTTTGATCTCAGAGTTGAAGTCAGAGCAGCACAACCTTTATCTGTGACGCCACAGTTCATCAACCTGCAATGAACAAACACACAGTTTAGCAACAACTCAATTATAAACACCAGTGAATCTCATGTCAATCAGATCATTATACTTCAGTTTCTTTAATCTGCAGCGAGGATCTTCCAGTCCAGCAGAGAGAGCAATCACTCCTGAGTCTCCGATTTTATTCTGAGAAAGATCCAGTTGTCTCAGGTGTTCAGGGTTTGATCTCAGAGCTGAAGTCAGAGCAGCAAAACCTTCATCTGTGAAGCCACACCGACACAACCTACAGAGAACAGACATTTTTCACTCTCTGAAACTACAGATTTAAACTGTCACAAACTATGTCAAGTACTTTTGTTTTTACAGAACTATCACAAAGGTACTATGACTATATTTGTTAATTCCATGTTTTACAATCAATAGTTTATAAATTTGCTACTACTGTTATTAGGGTATTTCTTTGGCACTTTTATGTTCATGTTTTTTAAACATTTTTATTAAAACTAGCAGATTTCAAAATGATTACTATTATATGAAGGTCAATAAAAAAATCACAAAAAGTGCTATTTTGATTATAATGTATACATTTTTTACAACTACAACTATCTCAAAATGTATTGTTTACAATTATTTGCATTCTTTTTTTTTACATACAGCCTCAGATTCTGGTTCTCTTTCTATTCTTATCCTTCTTGATCTTAGTGCCGCTTTTGTTACTGTCAATCACAATCTTTTACTCAACCGTCTGAGACTGTTTTAACCTGGTTTAGATCTTACCTCTCTGATCGTCAACAGTTTGTCTGTATGAGTGGTTTCAGGTCTGAGATCGGCTCTGTCCGTACAGGTGTTCCTCAGGGTTCAATTATGGGCCCCTTACTTTTTAGCATTTACATATTTTCACTCGGATTGCTTCTAAGATCACTTGGGCTTAATTATCAGTTTTATGCAGACAACACTCAGATTTATATTCACTCTAAGCCTGGTAAAAATTGTGATGTTCCTTTTTTAACAATATTGCATTTCTGAGATAAAAAAAATGGATGTCCTAAAAAATGTTAAGTCTTAATAATGATAAGACTGAGGTCTTGCTCATTGGCACCTCTCATCAGCTTCGTTAAGCTGGCTCACTAATTTGAAACATAGATGGCTCTGATTTGGAGGCACAAACTAAATAAAAAAACGTAGGAGTTGTATTTGATTCTAGTCTCTCCTTTGAATCTAAAGTGCAGTACACTGTTAAGAACTCCTTTTTTCATCTCAGACACATTGCAAGACTTTGTTATCCCTCTCTGTGACTGAAAGGCTTATTAATACCTTTGTTTTTAGGGTTAGGATTTAGGATTAAACTTTATACACACACAAGCGCCATTTCCGCTTCTCACAAGCTGGTCTATTGGCTGTCCCACAGACTCGGTTGCGTACTGTAGGGGACAGGGTTTTATACGCTCCTAGGCTTTGGAATGCACTCCCTCCAGATATCAGAGATGCACAGACTGTAAGAATTTTTTTAATCTCATTTTAAAAACAAATTTTTTTTAGGTTAGCTTTTACCTGACTTTTTTTTTGTTTGTATTTTCATTTGTTTGTTTTATTATGTAAAGTGCCTTGAGAAGCTTCTTTTAAGGTGCTATATAAAAATAAAGTTATTATTATTAAAGTTATTATACACTACCTTTCAAAAGATTAGGGTTTAATGTTTTTAACATAGAAAAGTATAAGGCTTTGGTTGACACTGAAACTGGGGGTATTATTCTCAACAAGGCTGCATTTATTTGATCAAAAAGAGTCAAATATTGTGTAAAATAATTTTCAAATATAAACTGTCTCCATTACTCCAGTCTTCAGTGTCACATGATCCTTCAGAAATCAGTATAGATCTGCTGCTCAAGAAACATTTCTGATTATTATTAATGTTGAAAACAGTTGTGCTGCTTTATATTTTTGTGGAAACTGTGATACATTTCTTCCAGGATTCTTTTATGAATATAAGTTCAAAAGAACACCATTTATTTGAAATAGAAATGTGTGACATAATACATTTCTTTAACTTCGCTTTTGATCAATTTAATAAATCAACTTTTGAACGGTAGTGTAAATTATGACTGTGACACAGCTGTATTTACCAAGGAAACAACATTAGTGAAGACCTTGAGAAGAAATATGAGCAGAGTATTTTTATTGTACATTATTTCTAATCATTATTATATTTATAATTATAACATAATAAATCATTATAATAATATTATAACTATTTGTAACGCTTTGGACAAATGCCTAATCATGTAATCATGATGTCAATTGTTCTCTATGCAAAAGTGCCTTTAGATAGAGATACACACTATTAATATATTTATCTGAAGATCCTCATTGTTGTTGTTTTTTAGACTTACAAATTATGCTGTAAAAATGTTTACTTTGATGCAGTTTATTAATGACATTTAATATAAATTAATGTTCTTGATAATGATCTTACCTCAGTTTCTCTAGTACACAGCGAGAATCTTTCAGTACATCAGAAAGAAGCTTTAGTCCCAAATCTCCAATCTTATTTTCAGACAGATCCAGTTCTCTCAGGTGTTCAGGGTTTGATCTCAGAGCTGAAGCCAGAGCCGCACAACCTTCAACTGTGAAGCCACAATGGTACAGACTGCCAAAAGTAATATGAAACTCTTTTAGTTTTTACCTACTGATATGTTCTTTTATTATTAGAAATATCTATGTCTGTAAATATCAATGGGTTATTTAGTTATGTGCCACTGTGTATGTAAATGTGATTTATTTGGCCGTGTTTATGTGAGTCTATTAAAGCAAGTGCTGGTATAACAAATAAAAACAGTCCATAACATAATATTAAATGATCAAAGTCCTGACTGTGACAAACACTTTGGTGAGTTTTTTAATTATTTTATTACGTTTAATTTTTCTCAAATTATCTTCACAGATAAATCAAATTTCATGATATTACATCCTATTTTAAATCTTGATTTTTAATTTAATTTGATTTATAACCAGAAAATATTCATAAGAATGAGTTTTCCTTTTTGTATATGAAACATGTACAACTCCAAGATTACAACTATGTTTGAGTGTTTGGACAAAATAAGGGCATGATTGGCTGCTAATTTTCTGCAGCGCAATGAGTCAAAATCTGAAGTGGTCATTTTTGGTCCCCCAAAGTTAGCCAAACAGCTTTCTTTATATCTTGACCCCTTAGCCACTAATGTCAACAACCAAGCGAGGAACCTTGGTGTCATTTTTGATTCGGAGCTGAAATTTGACAAACAAGTCAATGCTGTGGTTAAAAGTAGTTTATATCAATCGCGGAGCATCGCAAAATTGAAGAGAATTCTGTCTTTTAAGGACATGTAAACTATCTTATATGCTTTTATTTCATCCAGATTGGATTATTGAAACTCGTTATAGTCTAGAAAGTAGCTATTAAAGTTGTGGCTGGTGCAAAATGTGTAATAGTATAGGCCCTATAGCACGTCTGTTACAGAATCATTATTCCGCTCGACCCCTAAGATCATCCCAGAGTTTGCTGTTACATGTTCCCAAATCACGGTTGAAAGCCAAAGGAGATCGTGCGTTTTCGGTGGTAGCCCCACGTCTTTGGAATAGTCTTCCATTGCATATCCGATCCCGTGACTCGTTAGAATGTTTTAAATCTATGCTGAAAACACACCTCTACAATTGCCCCTAGGTTTTGGGACACTGATCAGTGTTGTATACTAAGCTATTGTTTTGTGTTGAGTAATGTTTGAGTAATTTTTAGACATGTACAGCACTTTGGCCAACTTGTGTTGTTTGTAAATGTGCTTAACAAATAAATGTTGATTTAATGAAAGTCAAAGAGAAGATCTTACTTCAGTTTCTGCAGTTTACAATGAGGATCCTTAAGTCCATCAGATAGATGCTTCACACCAGAATTTCCTAGTTTATTCTCCGACAGATCCAGATCTCTCAGGTTTGAGAGGTTTGATCTCAGAGCTGAAGCCAGAGTGACACAACCTTTATCTGTGATATTACAGTCATCCAAACTGTAGAGAGATTGAAATCAATACATTTAACACAGTAACAGTAAAAACAGTTTAATAAGCCTCTTGCTGCGTATGCAACGGACGTTCAGTTGACGGATAACCTGTAGCATTGCACAGTGGTTCCAGGGCCTTCATTTTCCTCGTCTATAATTTAGAAATATCATATGTATGACCTGATTATTTCGTTATATATTTAATATAATTATATATTTAAGTTATTTATCTAGGGATGCCCCATATTATTATTGTAAATATCAGTGATACATAATAATTATGATAAATAATAATAATTTAATTTGAAAGAACAACAGTAAAGTAATATTCCAAAAGTAATATTCATGGCTGTCTTCATTCCTTTTATTTTAAATGTTAAGCGACAGAAGAGTATGGTCTTCTGAGAGTATTAAAAACATGGGTCAGTACTAACAAAAAATCATAGATCCTCCAGCATGAGGGCCAGCACTCTGTAAAATAATTTAAAAGATCTATCACTTACTGTGCTGATCTGGATTCTTTAATCACAGGAAGCAGATAACGAAGAACTTTATCTGGAACATTTTCTTTTCCAACAAATTTATTCAGCTCAAACACCTTCATTACTTGCTCTAATGTCAACAAGACAAAGACTAAAGCTGACCACTGAGAACAGGAGAGTTTGTCTTCAGCTAATGTTCCAGATTTCAGATGCTGTTGTATTTCCTCCACTAGTGAACGATCACCCAACTCATTCAGACAGTGGAACAGATTGATGTATTTCTCTGGAGAGCAATTGTCCTTGATCTTCTCCTTGATGTACTCAACTGTTTTCTCATTGCTGTCAGATCTTCTTCTTGGTAGAGTCATTAATCCTTGTAGGAGAATCTGATGAGACTCCACTGACAGACCCAGAAGAAACCGCAGGAAAAGATCCAGATGTCCATTTTTACTCTGTAGAGCCTCATCCACAGCTCTCTGATGCAGCGCAGATAATGAAACATTTTCTTCTGGTAAATTGAGTTGTTGTTTGGTGATTGGGTCAAATACATTTCTGTTGTTGTTTGTACAGCGGAGATGCACATATAGAGCCGCTAGATGTTCCTGAACGCTCAGATGAACAAAGCAGAAGACTTTCCCCTGATACCAGCCAAACTCCTCTCTGAAGATCTGAGTGCACAATCCTGAGTACACTGATGCTTCTGTCACATCAACGCCACACTCTCTCAGGTCTTCCTCATAGAAGATCACATTGCCTTTCACAAGCTGTTGAAAAGCCACTTTCCCCAGTTTGAGGATCATTTCTTCATCCGTCACGTTCTTCTCATAGTCCTTCTCATGTTTGATGTTGGTCTGAAGGAGCAGGAAGTGTGTGTACATCTGAGTGAGAGTCTTGGGAATCTCTCCTCTCTCTGCTTCGCTCAACATCTTCTCCAGAACAGCGGCTGAGATCCAGCAGAACACTGGGATGTGGCACATGATGTAGAGGCTCCTTGAGGACTTCAGGTGTGTGATGATCCTGTCGGCCAGACTCTGATCACTGATTCTCTTCCTGAAGTATTCCTCCTTCTGTGGATCATTGAAGCCTCGTACCTCTGTCACTCGATGGACACACTCGGACGGGACGAGATCGGCTGCTGCTGGTCTGGAGGTGATCCAGATGAGAGACGAGGGAAGCAGATTCCCCACAATGAGGTTCATCAACAACACGTCCACTGAGGCTGATTCACTTACATCACACAACATCACATCGCTCTGAAAATCCAGAGACAGACGACACTCGTCCAGACCATCAAAGATGAACAACACTTTATATTTGTCTTTGGATATTTCCATTTCTTTAGTTTCAGGGAAAAATACATGAAGAAGATCTGAAAGACTGAGTGTTTTGTCCTTCATCAGATTGATCTCTCTGAAAGGAAGAGGAAATATGAGCTGGACGTCCTGGTTCTCTCTCTCTTCAGCCCAGTCCAGGATTAACTTCTGCACAGAGACTGTTTTTCCAATGCCAGCGACTCCCTTTGTCAGCACAGTTCTGATGGGTTTGTCTTGTCCAGGTAAAGGTCTAAAGATGTCATTGCATCTGATCGGTGTGTCCTCTGTCGCTGCTCTCCTGGATTGTGTCTCAATCTGTCTCACCTCATGTTCATTACTGATCTCTCCACTGTCAGTCTCTGTGATGTAGAGCTCTGTGTAGATCTCATTCAGGAGTGTTGGGTTTCCCCGCTGTGCTGTTCCCTCATACAGACACTCAAACTTCTTCATCAGATTTGATCTAAACGTGTTGAGGACTTCAGCATGATTAGACTGGTGGCTGTAAAATCAATACAACAGAATATAAGTAGAAGAGGTACATGTATAGAGAGCCATAAAAAGATAAGGCTATTTTGTTTTCTATATAATATATTATATATAATGCAGAACGCCTACTTTTGCTTATACTGATTTTTGTTAATTGTCAAATCACTTTATTTTACCTGATGCCAGGATACGTGCTTTCATCAAATTCTTGTGGTTTATTCATAGACTCGTCATATTTTATTTTTTTACAGACGGGTTCTCTTGCATCTGATCTGGGTTGCAGGATTCGCCTTAAACAGCATGAAGTAGAACAGTAGAATAATCAGATACTTTGAAAGTGAATTGTGCTACTAACTGAATAATTCTGTAAACAGCTTAGTTGCTGTTTTTACACTTAATAATCAACATTACTGATCTGCCTGCATTGACACCATTGAGAACTGAACGGAGCTGGACGATGACATCACTGTTTTCTCAAGAGTGGATGTAGATAAATGAACAAAATTAATACATTTTTTACAACAGAAATGAACCATCATTGAACTTACTTAAGCTGGACTATGACACTATTTTCTTCTAGATCTGCTGTACAGCCTAAACAAACTTTGTTGCATTTTTTTTTTGTTATCACTGTAAAGCTGTTTGAATCAATCTGTACTGTAAAAAGTGCTATATAAATAAAGGTGACTTTTTATATTAGAAATATATAAAAAGGATATTTTCAAGTGGTGATAAAATGCTAATACTGTAAACACACATCGATATCCATTTTATATTAATGTACCCAAATGTTATTTAGCTTGGTAGCCATAAACCACTGATACAGTGAGGATAATGAGATAGATTACTTGATGAAATTAACGTTTATAGCGATTATTATTAATAAATGCAGCTATATATATATATATATATATATATTCATATTACTGTTTCATAACAGTATAAGACCGGGAGGGACCGTGAGCGGTCATGGCAATAGCATAATCAATTGTGTACCTGAGACTCCGCCTTCTGTCCCCAACCGTAGGTCCGGGTGAAGGATCCATAGAGTCACTCTTCATGGATTCTGGCGAATCTGATTTCTTCAGCTGAGCTAAACTGTAACAGAACATCTTTCCATATTAGATAGTTCAATCAACCTTTAAAATAGAGTGTTACTAACAAAACTTTTTTTTTTTTTACAGCGTATTACCAAATTTGATTGTAGAAAAGCTGTAACCCGAACAATACAATGTAAGAACATCAAACCAAGTTAAAAGTACCATAAATTCACCATACAAATTTCCTGGGGGAAAAAAATCAAAACATTGCAATAGTTTTAGTATATATTGAAATTAAAAGTAACACCTGAGATTGGGCTTTGTGTCTCCACCCTTAAGGTTGAGTGAACGATCCATAGACCAGTCACTCTTCATGGACACACAGCTGGCCTCTGGTGAATCTGATCTCTTCTGCTGGACTGAACTGTAATACAGCAAATAATAGGGCTTGGTGACATCAGATGAAAAGTTGAGGGATTTTTCCAGAGCCAAAGCAACCTTTTCTATTTTGAAGATGTCCACTGTAGTCTTTCACAATAAAATCAGGAAGAGTGTATTAACAATGTAAAAATGGTCGATATCATGTTGTCTTTATTGAGTGTACCTGCATCCTGGAGAACAATCTCCATCTTTGGGTTTTTGTACATTACTCATTCTGTCTTCATGGTTCAGCACTCGTGCATCTGATTAGTCTGATCTCCTCCACTGATTCTAAATGGAAAGGACAAAAGCACTAATTAGTAGTTTCTACCATTTCCTGGTATGACTCATTTTAAGGGCAGAAAGCTAGTTGCTCACCCGAGTCCCCCCACAACTAGGTTTTACTTGGTATGATCCAACAGTGTGAGAAGGAGGGTAGAAGATTAAGAAGAACTGTCACACGCTAATTTACAAGGAAATTATTTTTTTAAAGAAAAAACAATGATTGTTTTTTCCTATGTCTGCTGTGTGTATATATATACACACACATACATATATATATATATATATGTGTGTGTGTGTGTGTGTGTGTGTGTGTGTGTGTGTGTGTGTGTGTGTGTGTGTGTGTGTGTATATATATATATATATATATATATATATATATATATATACACTGTGTGCAGAATTATTAGGCAAGTTGTATTTTTGAGGATTAATTTTATTATTGAACAACTACAGTGCTCTCAGTTAATCCAAAATGTTAATAAACCTCAATCTTGAATATTTAAGGAAGCAAAAGTGAGGTTTTGGCTTTCTTAGGAGAATATCTATGTGTGCACAATTATTGGGCAACTCTTAGTGTGCAGAATTATTATGCAGCAAAATGAAAAATGAAAATTTTCCCATCTCACTTGTTTATTTGAATCTGTTAAAGTGAGAATGATAAACAAACAACTCAATTTACAAATAAACATCTCTGACATTTAAAAAAAAAAAAAATCAGTGACCAATATAGCCACCCTTCTTTTCAATAACAGTTATTAGCCTTCCATTCATGGAGTCTGTCAGTTTCTTGATCAGTTGATGATCAACTTTTTGTGCAGCTGCCTCCACAGCCTCCCATACACTGTTCAGAGAGGTGTACTGTTTTCCTCCACCATAAATCTCCCGTTTCAGAAGGGCCCACAAGTTCTCAATAGGGTTTAAATCAGGTGACGAAGGGGGCCATGTCATAATTCTTTCATTTTTAAGGCCTTTACTGGCTAGCCACGCAGTGGAGTACTTTGATGCATGCGATGGAGCATTGTCCTGCATAAAAATCATGGTCTTCTTGAAAGATGCAGACTTTTTCCTGTACCACTGCTTGAAGAAAGTATCTTCTAAAAACTGGCAGTAGGTTTGGGAGTTCATTTTAAGTCCATCTTCAACCCGAAAAGGTCCAACTAGCTCATCTTTAATAATACCAGCCCATACCATTACCCCACCTCCACCTTGCTGTCATCTGAGTCGAAGTGGAGCTCTGTGCCCATTACTGATCCAGCCACGGGCCCATCCATCTGGTCCGTCAAGAGTCACTCTCATCTCATCAGTCCATAAAACCTTTGAAAAATCTGTCTTCAGATATTTCCTGGCCCAGTCTTGACGTTTCAACTTATGTTTCTTGTTCAGTGGTGGTCGGATTTCAGCCTTCCTTACCTTGGCCATGTCTCTGAGCACTGAACACCTTGTACTTCTGGGCACTCCAGGTAGGTTGCAGTTCTGGAATATGACAGCACTGGAGGATAATGGGTTCCTGGTAGCCTCACGTTTGATTCTTCTCAAATCTTTGGCAGTTAATTTGCGGGTTTTTTTCTCAACACGTTTCTTGCGACTCTGTTGAGCATTTGCTACAAAACGTTTGATGGTTCTGTGATCACGCCCCAATACCTTAGCAATTTCAAGAGTGCTGCATCCCTCTGAAAGACTTTTTACAATTTTTGACTTTTCAGAGTCAGTTAAATCTCTTTTTTGGCCCATTTTGCCTGAGGAAAAGAAGCTGCCTAATAATTATGCACACCTTGATATAGGGTGTTGATCTCCTTAGGCCACACCCTCCCTCATTACACAAATACATATCACCTGAAATGCTTAAATCCAATAAGGATTCAAGTTTATACAGCTTGGAGTTGGAAAAAATTATTAAAATGAGGATATGGTCAAAATACTCACTTGCCTAATAATTCTGCACACAGTGTATATATATTTGTTTTCTTACTCATTGCGGGGTCTATATTATATTTACTTTTAAAAGATTATTATTTTTCGTCGAGTTTGGAAAATAGGATAGGTCGAGTCAGCAACGAAGTGAAGGCGATTGGGTAATATTAATCCCAAAAAATCTAGAACATCAATAAGAGACAAATCGCAGTTGGTATAGATTTACTAAGTAAAAAAAAAAAAAAAAAAAAAAAGTTACTGTCCCGCTCTAACATCAAACGATCGCGAATTCCTAACGGTTCATCTCGACCAACTGCAGCTTTTGTGATCGATTTTTCTGTCACAACTTTTCACAACACAATTTTACAAATACTCTACCAAATATAAACATAACGCGAGCTTTTGTGTAATAAATCACCTTAAATACTCACTTTTTCTACTATGGCACGCAACGTGACGCAGTTTCTTTGAAAGAAAATGGCTCCTAAGAATTTTACTTCCACTTTTGCTGCCTTGTCGATGTCAACATGGAAGAAACCATTTCAGCTTGGGTGGGCTTTTTTCGGTCAACGTGTATTAGTAGTTTTGCATAAGAGACTAAAGCGATATTATAGACTCGCGTGAATTCCGGAGGGGGATAAAGAAGTATGATATTAATTGTTCCATTATTGGTAAACAGAGCGAATGTACAAGGTGAGGCTTGGCTTATGAATATCGACGTGCCCAGCGTATCTGATTGGCTTAAAGTAATAGGACAGTTGTCAGTATCCAATCGAATCCCCTGTGAATTAAGGCCTTTCCAAATTCCCACACTTGCTGTCTTTGCACTTAACTACATCACATGTCTACTTGCATGACATCGGCTATTTCCTGTATATGGCCCATGCTAGGCGTGATGAAGTGTGTGTAGAACTTTTGATTATCCGATGGGACACACTTATATAGCAAAAATCTAAGTGTTTACAGATCTTTATTTTGATTTTCAAAACTGAATTTTAAAATAAACTTCTATCAGTCCCTATGTAACAGAAGATCATTTAAAATTGTGGTGTTTCAGTGATAAAAAGCAGTTGCAAATTATGTACAAAATAAACATAGCCTAATCTACTCATATTTGCACCAATAAAATGACAATTTAACAAATTGTTTTACTTCCAAATTGCATAATATCTAATTAATTTAACTGACAGTGGAATGTTTTCTTCGCTATCTCGCGACTTCGGGGCACCAGATTTCCCGAACTTAATGCATGATGGGGTATATGCTGCTTTTTTTTAGTGCTTTTTTTTTTCTTTAAATTTTTTAGACATGGGACTGCCTTGCACACTTCCTGTCGCGTACACAGGAAGCAAGGGCGCAGATGGCACTGGGGACGGGGGGGACATGACCCCCCCAGATTCATAGTGACCCGATCCGTCCCCCGCCCTCACTATCCCTACGAAACGAAAGGCGACAAAAATCGGTAAAACAGAGGATTAACCAGTGTTTTCGCTATGTAAATTAGCCAAAATAGTGTCCCGGCCCGCCGCCGCTTCAGAATCGGGTCGGGGCACATACAATAATAATCTACACTGGTTACCATTACTTTGTACCCACGTTCTCACTACATGCTGTTCTGTTGTCATTGTCAATAAACACACGGTGCCACCTATGGCGCTCGCAATGTTCCATTCGGCGACGAGACTGACAAGCACGACAGATAACACACGTGTATACGTGCGTGTACGTCTCCATTTGTTTTATATGGAGACGTACACGCAAATATCACGTCACGTATACACGTCAATCACGTGTAGCTGTTGATCTATGCAGACGTCACGGCGGCGTCACGTTAGAAAGTTAACGTGTGGATTACATCTTAACGTGTGAACGTCTGCCCGTCTGCACGTCTGCCCGTCTGCACGTCTGCCCGTCTGCTATACGTCTGCACGTCTGCACGTCTGCACGTCTGGAGTATTTTTCCTTATTTTCCCTCACGTCTATTTTTCCTTATTTTCTCATACATTTACTTATTTGTATAATGCTGAATCTGTTCATGTACCATAGGTATCCCATAGATTTTTAGCTTTTTTAATAAAAGTCTATTGTCATGTATTTTGATTATAAAATGGGCAGGTAAAATTCCGAAAAGGTGGGTATTATCATTATATATTTGTTGGTTTAAGATGTGTCAATGCTCTGCAGCAGGCAGGGTCTGCATGCCTCAAGTTCACTCATAGATGCTGCATTTAGCATTAATTGTTCCATTCAGAAACCCTTTTAGAACTTATTGGATTTTAAGCTAAAATTAGTTAGCCTACTTGTGATTGCTTGGATTAGGCTACTGCTATTCTTATTCTGAAAAGTAATAATCAGTAGGCTACATTTATGTTAAATATTTTTAAATTGAATATATAATAGAGCTACACAAAAGTTTTTATAAAGCCTATAGCACTCTATTAAATGTAGCCTAGTCATAAACTATGGCTATACGATTTAGTCTTGTCTTTTTCTTTATATCACAATGACATACATACATATACATTCATATATATATATATATATATATATATATATATATATACACACACGTGTGTGTTTGTGTTAGCTACATTGTCTCTATAAAGTATATTTAGTGTATAATGTAAAATGAAAGTGGACAACTGTAATACAGTAAGTAGGCTAGTATTACAGTACAGAAAAACAATGTCTGATTACATACCTGTTCTGTCCACAAACGTTTGAATGGCGTTTCCATTACAGATTTGCGCAAAACGTTTGCGATATTTTCTAAATATCGATAAAAAACTATTGCGAAATGACGGCGTTTCCATTAACCGATGTTATGCGACTAAAACGTCCTTTTTTCTTCTCGCGATAAGTCATTACAAAAATTATGGTAACGGACGTTGGTAGGTTTATAGCCTATAGGCATATCAGAGCCACCGCACTGGACATTATTATTATTATTATTAATTGAAGGAGACGGGGCGTGTTATCCAAGCATTAATGGCAAGGAAAGACCCTTAGCAACTGTGAGCGGCACTATGAGGATCTGGTGTTTCTCACTCATTTCTATTTCAAGGTCTTGATTGTGGCATTCGTATTCTGTCCAAACGGTCCGTGTACTTTTGCGTCCATTCGTTTTTCCTTTTTTAATCATTAAAAAATAAATAGGCTCTAGATGAATTTTCAGATTTTTGTTTATGACTTTTTGTCCCTTTATTAAACATTTAAAATATTTACAAATTAATATGGAAGAAAATTCAATTTTACTGGTTTTCTAAGGCCAATTAGAACCCGATGATATTTTTTTAGGCCTATTAATTGCTTTTGATTTGAATTTGTTTATTTAAAAGTGGACATTTTTATAGCCTACATAGGCTATATTTTGTTTCAGTTCACGGAGATCATGAAAGCGCTCCTGAAAGAAGAACGGTTTCTTGTTATTGTGAGTATACACAAATAAAAGTAGTTGCGGATTATGTTTTATTATTTTCTGTATGACCAGAAATGATAGAGTATTTTAAGTTGTTTCCACTGTTGATAGGAAAATGCAAGTGTTCGCGCCGGCGCCTCCATTTCATGCAGTGCGCACTCTGCTCAAACCCTTTATGCGTCAAAAACTTGTTTATTTGTGATAATCTTAGCCCTGTATTATTATTTTTTGATAAAAGCGTCTTCTAAATATGTAGTCTAATAAATGTAACAGCCTAATAATAATGATAATTATTATTATTTGCGTTTATAACTATAAATGAGTTCACTTAAGACAGTAATATGCTAAAATAACTGATGAATGTTTTATTTTTATATAACCTTTTACAGGTTTGGAAATTAGTTTGTGTTAGCCTACTATATTTATTTTTTGTATGTGAAGTCTTTTTTTGCTCAAGAAAGTTCAAGAAATTACAAAGAACTGATATCCTATTTACAAATCTGAGAGGGCGGATTAGGATATCATACAGTTTATTAATCCGTGGGCACGATTTGTTAAACCGATCGATCCAGTCTAAAAACTAATAAAGAAGAAAACATGTTTTTCGGATAAGTTAAAGGAAAAACGAATGGATGCCAAAGTAGCCACGGACCAAAAACACACGCGCCTTCTAAATGCGTGACTGTAAATGCGCAAAAACTGTTTCCATCGCAGTTTTGCGAAATATTCCTTTTTCGAATTGCCTGAAAAACCACCTCATGCGAGCGTAAAATCTTTTTTGCGATAAATGGGAGTTTTTGCGAAATTGACGTGTTTCCATTGAGCGTATTTTTAATTCGCAATTTCAATTTGCGCAATTTGAAGGGTAATGGAAACGCACTGTTGTTCTCCAACATTGTCTGCAATAGTGACCGTTATTTCATTAGAAACATGTCCACAATCTTGACCTCTTCACTGTTTTGCCTCCATACCCACACATCTTTACTCCTCTTCTTGCCGGCTGTTGACCTGGTTGTTATTCCATTATCTGAATGTGTATGACTTGTGCTCTGTCTATATATGCTTGCCAAATGAAGCTTCATGAGATGCACCTCTGAGCTATTTCAGAAAACTGGTTGATTTAAAGCTTTACATTCCCATTAATTAGTGGAATGCAAAATTCATAGACAAAAAATTGTTGCTGTAATTATAACATTAAAATAGCATGTCATGGGAACCTACAACGGCACATACATGTAGGCTACATATATTTCTATTTGTAATGCAGTCACTTTAAATTCACATAATGATGAACTTCTGGGTAACAGTTTAAATATAATGAAAATTAACTGCCAATTGAGACAAAAAGTTGAGAAAAAATACCAAGTAAAACACACATTTGTAAATATTTGTTTTAATTTTTCTGTAATGAGCAGTTTTTAGCTTTTTAAAAAAGAATCATTAGAAAACCAAAATTCCTGTAAATAAACAATATGTTAATACAATGAACATATAGTTCCAAACAGCACCACAGCAGAACAACTGCCTAAAGAAGTAGCTGTGTGGGTATTAAATATATATTTGTGTTTTTGAAAGAATAGGTTGAACATTAACCAGTGATGTCAATAGAGCAGTGCCTTGCCGCCATCTACTGGCGGTTTTATATTTATATTTAGTAGTTTCGTATTTGTTTATGCTCTTTTCATTTCGACATTTACAACTCGGTTTAAATTAGCTTTTCATTTCGACATTTACAAATCGGTTTAAATGAGCTTGCTAGAAGTTCATAGAATGATTTTATTTTTTAACAAGTGTGTTTTACTTGGTATTTTTTTCTCAACTTTTTGTCTTCATGTTTATTTTATAATCAAAATACAAGACAATTGACTTCTATTTAAAAAGTTATACCTTTCATTGGGATACCAAATGTATGGTACATTAACAGATTCAGAATTATATAAATAAGTTGATCAAATGTAGTCCTATAAACTGTGCCAAAATAAGATTATCTATGATAGTGTCTATAACAGTAAAGGTATGATAAAATAAGGAAAAATAGACGTGAGGGAAAATAAGGAAAAATAGATAGCCCCAGACGTTAAGACGTTTAAGACGTGCAGACGTTAAGACGTGCAGACGTTAAGACGTTTAAGACGTGCAGACGTTTAAGACGTGAAGACGTTTAAGACGTGAAGACGTTAAGACGTTTAAGACGTGCAGACGTTCTCCACACGCATGTCACACGCACGTTAACACGTCTTTAAGCTTGGTTAGGAAAGAAATGACACAAAGCGAGCGCCATATAGTCAGGCTGTGAATAAATACACGTCAACTGACGTCTTCTGCACGTCTAGTCTAGCAAGATCAGGAATGATCTTTATGAAATACACGCTTTGTATACAAAGTAAATATATTTACTTTATTTTTTGTTTTTATCAATTATAATCACCAAGTGCCCAGTGTGGTGATTGCAAAGCCACTGCATTTTAGTCATTATTTCAACCTGTTGTACTTGATGTATTCGTTGTTATTTTTATGGAATGTATGCATGTACATGTAAAACAGAAATATACCCGGTCACCATTTATTTCTGAGTTGGATGTAATTGCCCAAACCATAAACTGCGCTGCCAAGATGTAGTGATAAAAGATCTCGCGATCCTACAAAATCCCGCGATAGGATAGATTATCTCGCGAGATGTTAACGCGTTCTCCAGAACTTTGAACAACAACAACCACGAGGAGAGGAGGGAGTTGTATCGATATTATTAAAATAATATCATTTTAAGTTGGGTAAGTACATTTTGGATTATTACAGATTAACGTGCTTAAGGTTTACTTGTTTGACATGAATGAACCGAAAGAAATGATGCCCACATTTTCAACTGAAAATTACTGAGTTTGGCTAAAATTAGCTAGTAGGCTAAAAGTTACTTTGAGCGTATACAAAGGTATACCAGTCCAGTATAAAGTATGTTTAATGATACAGTCTAAGTTATTACTGTAACTTATTAATTTAGCCTTGTGAGAGTTTATTTCAGAAATTAAATTATCTGAAATAGAATGAAATGTTTAGCTGGATTTCAGTAACTGCTTTAAAAATAAAAGCAGAACATCTTTTATACAATAAAATAAAATGTAATGCATGTTGATTACATTTTTCTATGCATGTTGATTACTTTTTACTAATGTTTCATTCATGATTCATTCACCTTGTTTCATGTTTTTTTTTATTATTTGGCTGTAGACCATAAAAATATTTTGAAAATAAGTGCATATCATTTACCTCAAATTTTTAATTGTATTTATTTTAAAAAGAACTATATTCTCTTCCCTTAGATGCTGTGGAGATGTGGAGCCCAAACGCTACAGACTCTGAGACTGATCCAGCAATGGCAGAACACCTGAAACACCTCCAGGAAGAGCTGGGACAGTGGATACAAACAATGAACCAAACAATGTGTTTAAAGGGATAGTTCACCCAAAAATGTAAATTGTTATAATTTATTTAACCTCATGTTTCAAACCTGTATACCTTTCTATGTTATGCTAAACACAAAGGTGTTTGGAGGAATGTTTGTAACCAAGTAGATGTCGCCTCCCATTAACTACCATAATATATATATTTTTTCCAATAATGGTAGTCAATGGTTTCTCTATTTGCTTGGTTACAAACATTCTTCAAAATATCATCTTTTGTGTTCAGCAGAAGAAAGAAACTCATACAGGCTTGGATCATGAGGGTGAGTAAATGACAGAATTTTTGGGTGAACTGTCCCTCTATATAATAATTCAGTATTTTGTAGAGATGCACCGATTGATCGAGGTGACCGGAGTTGGCCGATTTTCACGTGATCGGCCATGACTGGCGATCGGCCGGTCAGTCTGACATATGCCAATTTTATGCCAGTCAAATGCACTCTGGCGCCCCATGATTAACATCGCGCAACATCAGCATCACACGAAACGCACATGTAGGAATCCTCGTGAATTACGGCCGTTCAGACCGCAAGCGCATATTTTTTGCCTTGTGCATGTTAATCAATGAGTGCATTCACACCGTGAGCGGGAGCAGCGCGTGAGCGTCGAGCAGGAGCGTCGCGTGAGCAGCAGTGAAACGTTTCAGCGCCAAGTCTATTTCTACACTGCTCACGCTCAAATAAAGTGAAAGCACACTTTTGATGGACAAAATAGCCTAAATATGATTTCACATAAAAAGTGCCCAAAATGCACAGAATTTACGTGTTTTATCAAGAACTGGAGTAGGCTATGTCAGAAAAGAAACGTAGACTCAAAATATTTATAGAAAATTAACCCATTTAAATTGTTTTTATTATTCAGTTTTTACAATTGATTGTAATAGGCCTGTGTTTGTGTGTTTTGAGAAAAATCTTTATACTGCAAGGCTATATCTATTAAATGTATTATTTATATATTATTGTATTGCCATTACCTGTTTTCATACAGATGTTTAGTTTGCTAAATATATATAAAAAAAAAATTATTGGATATGATGTGAAAAGGAAACGGTTCTTCCATAACACTGCACTTTAGATGTGTGTGAATTTCCCACATCAGGGGTAATTTATATAGTTCTATTTTATAGCGATTATCTATGTCAAACTTAATAAAAATCGGAATCGGCCTAAAACATAGTAATCGGTGCATCTCTAGTATTTTGTGATTGGTATTTTAGTTTGGTTAAATGTTAAACATTGAAAAAAAATTAGGAGAGATTTTGGCTGTTCAAGATCAATAAAATGTTGTGCTAAATCAGAACTTGCTTCTTTTTTGCTTATGTCCACAAATAATGTGTTCTTGTTTGTGATGTACACGTGATTAAAACGTTTTATTGACGTTCAGGTCTGACTGGACCAATTTTGGACCTTTTTAGAACCTTTGTCCAAGACTTGATTGCCTTTCGCGATGTTACGCAATAGGTGTGTGATTATTTTATATGCAGGCTTATGCCTACACTTATGCATAAACACACCTTATAAACATCCAGAAGAAGACTAATTCTGACGTCCAGGGACGCGCTGAAGAGACATGGAATAGACCTTATTCAGAGCAGCGCCATGACAGGTATGAAAGTGAGGCTGTGAGGGATAGACTTGCCGTGTTTCCAATGGCATCCGCTGTAAAAAGCTGAATAAAGCTCCTAGATTACTTATAATTTTCCACAGCTTATATTGTCGGGAATTTTTTGTCAACTGAAATTTATTGGAAAGATATTTTTTCCAGTGTTTCATGAGCAGAACAAAACGAAAACACATTAAATAACAGTACAGCCCATTGAAGAGATGCATGTCTATCCCTCACAGCCTCGCTTTCATTCTCATTAAAAATCAAAGATGGCGCTGGCGTGAATAAGGCGTATTCACGGCCAGAAAAGACGTTGAATTCACGGCCAGATGACGTCAAAGACGTCGGTTCAACTTTCATTTTGGAACTATTTTTCAACCATGACTGGACGTGTCGGACGGACGTCTTTTCAACGGTCATTACACGTCCAAATGTTTGCTGGGTAAAGGGTACCTATTATGGATTTTTGAAAATTGCCCTTCATGTAGTGTGTAACATAGATCTAAGAGAACGAAAACATTCTGCAAAGTTTTAAACATGAAAGTTCACCGTATACAAAGTTATTGTCTCTCAAAAGTAAGAGTCGACTCTATTGCTCTGAGTCGCTGATATGAATCGTTCGACGAACGATGCATTTTCTCTAAATTTATGACGTCACTTGTACAAGTTATTTGAATAAGATACGCCCACTCATTGCGCTCGTACTCGTAGAAGCCAGGGAAACTTGAAAACATCATGGTGACGAGACGCTGTGTTCTGAAGTGCGACGCAAAAGCGAAATTTTTTCATCTGCCCAGAGACGAGCATTTGAAGAATCAGTGCCATGGCTACAGTTCATATATACAACTACCGGTATACCACAGATGTATAGCCCGACGTTATTGCTGTGTTCGCATCATTTTGAAGGTGATTGCTTCACAAACATAAATGCTTTCAAATATGGATTCGCGAGCCGGCTGATATTGAAGGATATATATCCGGCTGATATTCCTCTGAATCACAACCTGTAAGTATTATTAATATTATAAATTGTTGCTTTTATGTTTTATGTAGCATGCTCAATAATTATTTTGTGTTGTGTACGCACAGCGCAGCTTCTAGGTCTTCAATGTCAATTGTATTGAAATATGTGCAGGGCTCTCAAGTGTCACGCATTGAGCGTGACAGTCACTCATTTCGGTCTTTTGTCACGCTCTCCCGCCACACATTGTATTTCTCACGCTGAAAAACTATTTGTAATATATTTAATATGCCGCAGCGCCCAAAACTCTGGCCGCGCCGCTCTCACTGTGGAACCGGCAAGAATCAAGCGCGTCTCCTCTGGTGTTGTTCGTCTGGTGTTGTTAGCCAATCAGAAAATAGCACTATTGTATCTGGGTAAGATTTATTGCAACAACCAATGACACCCCGTCGGCTCGGTGTCACTCCTTTGGGCTATGGTAGCTAACATATCACCGCAGATTAGCGTCACGCAAAGGCGGGGTTTGGAAAAATGACTCTCTAAACGATTCATATGGGAGTCGGTGAGCAAATCAGGTAAAAATAAATGCATATTATAAGACAACAAAAGTGTTTTTTGTCATTTCATGCTTGTAAAACTGTTGTTGCCCTTGTGAAAAAAAAGTGCACTTTAGTGTACTTTTATAAAGTGTACTTATTACACAAATAATATACTTTAAAGGTATACACTTAAGTGTGAATTAAATGCCATTTTTTGGCCACACTGAATGCACATTAAGTATAATTAATTTCCAATATATCATATATTAAGTTCAAATAAAATGCAATAAGTTGTCATTAAGAGTGATTTTTTGGTACAACTTAATTGGTACTTTAATGCAACTTTATATTTACTTTCATAATTGCTTCGAGTGTATTTAAAATATAGTTAAAGTGCACTACACAATATAATGACACACAATTAATGTGATATAAAACATACTATAATGTCAGTTAACAATACACTTAAGTGTGAATTAAATGCAATGTTTTCGCCGCACTGAATGCACATTAAGTGCAATTGATTTAAAATATATCACATATTAAGTTCAAATAAAATGCAATAAGTTGTCATTAAGAGTGATTTTTTGGTACCACTTAAGTGGGACTTCAATACAACTTTATATTTACTTTCATAATTGCTTCTAGTCTATTTAAAATGTATTTAAAGTGCACTGCTCAATGCACTGACAAGCAATTAATGTAAACTAAAATGTACTTTAATGTCAGTTAACAATACACTTAAATGTGAATTAAGTGTAATGTTTTCGACAAACTTATTGCATATTATATGTAATTGATTTCAAATGTATCACAGATTAAGCTCAAATTAAATGCTATTAGTTGATATTAAGAGTGATTTTTTTAAACAAATTAAGTGGGATTTTAATACATTTGTATATGAACTTTGAAATATGGTAAAAGTGTACTTCCAAATATACTGACAAGCAATTAATGTGAACTAAAATATACTTTAATGTCATATACATGTACACTATTATACAATTAAATACATTTGTAATAAAAAAAAAAGTTGCAAATTATTTCAAATTTGGACAAAAAAAAAGAGTCTTAATAACCTAGCTACAATCAACAAATTCAATTTAAAACCATCTACATTTACTGACAAAACAATCTCTAAAATAAATACATAAAAACCTTTCTGTTGATGCACAAGAAAAAACCCAAGAAACACTATACATAAACAGTTACAACACTTTAAAGGGATACCGTAGTTCACTTTAAAATGAAAATTCTGTCATTATATACTCACCCTCAAGTTGTTTCAAACCTGTATGAATTTTTCTTCTACTGAAACACAACGAAGATATTTTGAAAAATGTCAGTAACCAAATAGTTAACTAGTCCCATTGACTTCCATGGTATTTTGTTTCCTACTATGGAAGTCAATGGGACCAGTTAACTGTTTGGTTACTGACATTCTTCAAAATATCTTCCTTTGTGTTCAGCAGAAGAAAGAATGGTAACACTTTATAATAACTGCACACTATTATTCATTAGTTAAGCATGAGTTAACAGTTAATTAATCATTTATAAAGCATTAATAGACATTAATAAGAAGTTTCTAAATACAGCTATAAATGCTTTTTCTTGATTTATAAGCATATCTATAATGTGTTTAATAATTATATTTTCATACTTTTTTAAATGATCAATTAATAATTTCTAAATGAAGTATAGCATTATTTACAAACCAGTTATTTAAGAGTTGTCAGTGATTCATAAGATCACTTAAGTGTAAGTTGAGGGTGAGTATATGATGACAGAATTTTCATTTTAAAGTGAACTATCCCTTTAAAGGTGGGGTATGTGATTCTCTTTTTTGTCAATTTTTTCAAAATCACTTGAAATCCTATTCATAACCCACTTACAGCCACTGAGTTAGAAGCACTGAAATGAAAATTAAGCATTTTAATCATCCGTGGAATGGGCAGGACTCGAAAAACTCCAGCCAATCATTTCCAAGACCACCTAGAATCATTGGACAGTAAGTCCGTCAATCAAACGGTCGTACCATACCCCCCTCCCCCTCACGCGAATCAGGGCCAGCGTTGGAGGAAAGAAGGTAGGACCATTTGAGTTGTGTATTTTCAAAATCTGCTGGCCGTTTTGCAAATCACATACCCCACCTTTAACTCTCATTTAGAAAGAGTCTGGAGGGCAATGATGCTTATATGCACAATCATTTTCTCCCTCATACAAAGGTACCTAAACTAAACCTATCATCACAGAAAACATTTGTGTGTTTTTACATTTTCAGAAAACATCATTCTATATGATTTATAAGATTGTTTCCATGTAATTTACTGGTATTACTATACTTTTGGGGTAATTTGGTCCCCATAACCTAGGGATTACCAGTACAAACATCATTTTAGAAGCAAACACACAGTACATCAAACACACAACCCATGAATTAATACAAACAAAATGTGATGTGACGTTATACTGCAAAATGTGAGCACTAAGATTCAAACGGGTAATGCTTTACTCCTTCAGTTAACATGAACTAAGAATGAATAATACTTTAAGCATTTATTAGTCTTAGTTAATGTTAATTTTAACATTTAATAATGCATTATTATATTCAAAAGTTGTGTATTAAAATTATAATGCACTGTGAACTCGCATGAACAATGACTATAAATTGTATTAACTAACTTTAACAAACTATATTTTAATTAACTAATATTAACAAAGATTCATAAATACTGTAAAAATATGCTCATTTTTAGATCATGTTGGCTAATACATAAACTAATATTAACAAATGAGATCTAATTAAAGTGTTACCGAACCTTGTTAATTTTAGCTCTTAAACCTTTTCATAGCACCAACATTAAACATGACAAAATGCTTACTCCAGCATTACAGTGAATATAAGGTTGTCTAAAAACAAAAAAACAAAACAAAAACTGAAGAAATCTAAAGGCACAAAAACAAGAAAACCAAAATCATTTGTCACCAAATGTTTTGAAGTAGTTGGAAAGTGCTGTTTATGTCAATGTCCCGGTGCTCTCCAAAGTAAATGTGAATGGATTTGTTCCAAAGAGGCAGGAAACTCAGAAAAAAATACCTTAAGAAAAAAAAAAGTGAAGGAAAACATTTGTTTATAAAACAGATCCAGTCCATTATTATATTTGGCTCAAATGAATGAAAGTGATAGATATTTTCCCGTTAAAGTTTATATACACCTTGCAGTATCTGCAAAATGTTAGTAATTTTAGCAATAAGAGGGAACACAAAAATGTATGATGTGTGATGTGATGAATTACCTCATCAGGGTCACACCGTAGTAGAAAGCTGGGCAAGGTTCCTCTATTTCCCACTAACACCAGGATTGCACTGACCACGCCATCTCCACTGACACTGGGCTTAAAGTCATTAAAAATAGAGAACATTTATTTTGCTACTTTACAAGGAATTAAACATAACTTTATCAATTACACAAATATAGGTTAATGACCCATGCAAACCCAAGACCCATGCAAAATGAGAAAGGTAATCTTGAATTTTAAGCTTGCCGCACGTATCTTCATGAAGTATGTTCCTGTATTTACCACGGTTGACACAGTAATACGGCAGCCTTCTTCATTTGGTTTGTTACCTGTAAAATATATGAAGATTATAGGGGCATATGTAAATGCACAGGTGTGAATGTATAACTTGCAAATGGAAAAGATACAAAGCATTAAAAGCTATAGGGATACTCGGTGACTTGATAGCAGTGTTTTAGCTTGGTGTGCTGGCTGGGCAAAAATTCATAATAAATCTTGTAACATCACCTCATCAATACAGGTCTGTGAATCCACACCGCTTGCACTGTATCTCCAATAACAAATGTGAACTGATCCTGCAAAATGAATGTTTAATCCAGATAAGCACAAAAATATTACATATTCCAAATAGTAACTGAACAACTCACTCTTCAAATGCAAAACGAAATTAAATACATTACAAGCATTATTCTAGAGGTGGGTGATATATTAAATATGTATGGTGGTTAAGATTGATTAATATATAAATGTCTTCGAGAGTTACAATATTGGATCAGCATTCAGTATGCAAATTTAACTTTAGTCATTTAGTTTGTTTACAATTATTTAAAAAGTCGGTTTAAAATAAATAAATGAATATATATAAAACACATTTCAACAGACAAATTCCTCGAACACGCCCACACACCCGAGCACATTACGATGTAAGACATTATTAGAATGCAATCATAGATAAATTATTGGAAACATGATTAATTTACCTCCCGAATCTATTGCGTATAATAACGTTACTATCTGCGATTAAAAAGCACTCTTAATCGCAATATCAACTGCGGTGAAAAAAAATTCAATAAAGAAAGCATCAAGATATACTTACTTGACTGATTATTTGCAGCATCTCATCTGCAAACAGCCAAACGTGGCGCTCCTTTTGTTCTCTTCTTGTTTGGGAAGCTTCAATTTCCTCATGCACCGCCATTACAGAAAAATAACTGCGCATTTTTCAAACTCTAGTGAAGTAGTGCGTCATCATGACGTAGTATTTCTGGCGCATGCACATTAAACACCATGTTCGTATAGAGTATATTTTTATTTCAGCTTTTCTTTGAAGTTGTTCTAACTCATTGTGTTGTTAGACTCTGTAAGTTCACAAAACTTTACTCTTTCACCTAACTAAAAGTCAATATTTTTGTTCAGTGTAGTGTAGATTGCAATTAAATGTGTTTAATTGACTTAGAACAACATAATGATATTGAAAGTATTCTGTTCACAGTTGTAAAATACAACACATTACTGTTATGCTAAGACTCCTCTCATAAATTACATTTTATTGTCAAATATTATGTAGAAAACTGACAAAAATGTCAACAATAAATTATCCTGGATTATACTGTATTGCAAATTTATTGGAAAAACACATTCCAAGTGCATTAATGCACACAGTATATATTATACACTAAACACATTTAAAATACATGAACAAATTATTTTTGGACAACACACTTGAGTTGAAATTAAAGTGAATTACTTTCCATGTTTTCCATTAAAATTATTATTTTTATTTAGTATGTTAGTCAATAGCCTACATCAAAAATAAATTTCATTTAATAACTTATAACTTTAATAACTTTAAAACACTATAAAATCATAATTGTTTAAAATGTATGTTTAAGTAAAACTTAAGTAGACACAATTAAAAAGTGATTTTTAAAAAACATGCACTTAAGTGTGTTTAGAAATATTGCGATGAAATTGTACTTACTTTAAGTTAAGCTTAATTAGATATTATTACAAAGTGCATTTGTAAAAAGTGCACTTAAGTGTGTTTAGAAATATGATCATGAAAGTGTACTTACTTTAAGGTAAACTTAATTACATATTATTACAAAGTGCATTTTTAAAAGTACACTTAAGTGTGTTTATAAATATTGTGATGAAAGTGTACTTACTTAAAGTTAAACTTAGTTAGATATTATTACAAAGTGCATTTGTAAAAAGTGCACTTAAGTGAGTTAATAAATATTGTCATTAAAGTGTATTCCCTTTAAGTACACTTAAGTGGTCTTTAATTTTAATTATATTATATTATCTGCAAGTACACTTTTCAAAAAGTATACTTTTATGAGTTTAAGCACACAAAAAGTACGCTTTCAATACAATTAAGCACACTTCTTTTTCACAAGGGTGGGGACTCCCAGAACAATATTAGGAACATTTTAAATGCCATAATAGGTACCCTTTAACACCCGCCAACCCGCCAAATGCGGGTGGATTTTGCTCGTGTCGGGTAACACAGTCACTCTTCAAAAGGCATCTGAAATAAGCGCATTGGCTGTGTGGCGTGTGCGTCTCAGCTGCATGGTGTGTCCGTTTTTATTTCGGCTCCCATGTTAACAGGTTAGAACTTGGAGAAACGCCTGTGTGAAACGCGCGTCTCGACCCACGCCGAAAACGCGTGCATGCTAGAAATAGAACCGACGCCTATTTTTCACGGGACACGCAAGCGTGTTGGAAGCGTTTCCAGGCAAAATAGAATAGGAAAATATGTCATTTTAACACAAACACATATTAATTAATAAATGTTTATGTTTGAAAGTATAGGTTTTGACAAATGCAGATATAAATATTATTTTAAAAAATAAAATAATAATGATCGTTTTTCAAATATTGCACCTGTCAATAAGAACGAAATATTCTGCCAAATATTTTGCCATCTATACTGCCGACGTTGTCTTTGCTGTATCAGTAGTAGGCTATAGCCTATATTTATATAAACATGTATAAAATGTTATATAAACGGCGATGTCCCGATAGCCCTCCCTGTACGTGATTGGTGGCTCGATCGTTTGACCTTTACGTTTTTATCCACTCATAAATAAAAAGGAACGACTGATTTTGAAAATGTAGTAGAGTAAAAAGTAAGATATTTGACTTTGAAATGTAGTGGAGTTAAAGTAAAAGTCTCCCCAAATTTAAATACTTGAGTAAAGTACAGATACGCAAAAAAGCTACTTAAGTAGGCTACAGTAACGAATTACATTTACTTCGTTACTGTCCACCTCTGGCGCTTACAATAAACAGGACTGCATTTATCTATTACTTCCTGTCAGTGGTGCAGATAGGATTTTTTAACTGGGGGGGACCAAGCTGTCAGCAAATTATTTAAACTCAATTAGTTATTTTGCGTAATTTGGGCTTTAACTAGTAATCAAGTAGTTACTTTGCGTAATTTGGGCTAATGATTTGCACTAAAAAGCCATTAGGGGATTCATGATGGAAATCATGGATAAACAAAAATGAACGAAAGTAAACAAAGGCCTACCTGATCACCACTAGCAATGCATGATCAGACTGTTATTTGACTAGTAAGCCAATCACCCACCAAAACTTCATGTCTTCAGCAAAGTATGTTTTATTCAAACATTTGCTTATCTCAGCATACAAAGTTTTTCTACTGTGGCTGCCCTCCTGCAGATCCTCCCTTGACTGACTATAGGGCCTGCCTCACTGTCATCAGAAATTCTTATCTTTTCTTATTTCAATAATCTTATAATTTCAGTTAACCCTCTATTATACCTCTATAGAATTTCACAACAATGTGAAATACAACATATTCCTGAGAATTAATGGCTAAAACTAATATTTCAAAAATGTCTAAGAGTAACTAAAAATTTTAAATGTCAAGTTTGTCGCAATTTATAGATTAGAAATATCTTTCAAATTGTATATGACATATTAAGAAATGTTTTTCATAGCCCATAATTTAAGAATTTATATCCTCCGTTGCTCCGTACAATAAAAAAAAAACATGATTTCCTGCTATAAGAGGATGTCAAAAGTTTATGTAGGCCTTTATTTGTTGTTTGCATAAATCTTGCACCACACAAATCTACTTATTATAATTATTTTTATAGTGGCGTACATGACAGTGAACATACCTCAGTCATACAGTACAACGGGTTAAATGATAAGATAAAACATTATTTCCTGACGACGATACATTGTTTGATTTATCCAACCATTCTTTTAGTGTTCATTCATTATTTGCCTCTGTCCACTCACCTAAATGCATAGTTATGGTCTCCACATTTTGCTGTGTTTACTAAGTGCAAAAGCCTTCTTGCCATTATTGTCAGACTAGTTATTAAAGGATTAACTTAGTTCACCTCAAAATGAAAATGTCCTAATAATTTACTCACCCCAATGCCATCCAAGATACCCATGTCTTTCTTTCCTCAGTGGAAGAGAAATTAAGTTTTTTGAGGAAAACATTTCTGGATTTTTCTTCGAATAATGGACTTCAATGGCAACCAACGTTTTTAAGTCGAAATCCATACAGTTTTAAAGGTCTTTGAAGTGCTTCAACGGGCTGTGCACGATCCCAGCTGAGGAAGAGAGTCTTATCTAGCGAAACGTTATGTCATTTTCTAAAAAAAATTATATATATATATATATATATATATATATATATATATATATATATATACACACTTTTTAACTGCAATTGTTCGGATTGAGATGATCTGCAACGCGCCGGGGACGACGTCATCACGTCACGCTCGATGTCGCCTGCGGAAGTACCGCCCCACGGGTTTATGGTTGGCTCTGACGGGCACGATTGAGGCAGCTACCAGCTCCTCATAGGACCCCGGCGATGTCACTCAGGAGTCGTAGCGTAGTACACAAGAGAGAGAGAGTAAACGTCGGTGGTATGGCGCTCGCTTTGTGTCATTTCTTTCCTAACCAAGCTTAAAGACGTGTTAACGTGCGTGTGACATGCGTGTGGAGAACGTCTGCACGTCTTAAACGTCTTAACGTCTTCACGTCTTAAACGTCTTCACGTCTTAAACGTCTGCACGTCTTAAACGTCTTAACGTCTGCACGTCTTAACGTCTGCACGTCTTAAACGTCTTAACGTCTGGGGCTATCTATTTTTCCTTATTTTCCCTCACGTCTATTTTTCCTTATTTTATCATACCTTTACTGTTATAGACACTATCATAGATAATCTTATTTTGGCACAGTTTATAGGACTACATTTGATCAACTTATTTATATAATTCTGAATCTGTTAATGTACCATACATTTGGTATCCCAATGAAAGGTATAACTTTTTAAATAGAAGTCAATTGTCTTGTATTTTGATTATAAAATAAACATGAAGACAAAAAGTTGAGAAAAAAATACCAAGTAAAACACACTTGTTAAAAAATAAAATCATTCTATGAACTTCTAGCAAGCTCATTTAAACCGATTTGTAAATGTCGAAATGAAAAGCTAATTTAAACCGAGTTGTAAATGTCGAAATGAAAAGAGCATAAACAAATACGAAACTACTAAATATAAATATAAAACCGCCAGTAGATGGCGGCAAGGCACTGCTCTATTGACATCACTGGTTAATGTTCAACCTATTCTTTCAAAAACACAAATATATATTTAATACCCACACAGCTACTTCTTTAGGCAGTTGTTCTGCTGTGGTGCTGTTTGGAACTATATGTTCATTGTATTAACATATTGTTTATTTACAGGAATTTTGGTTTTCTAATGATTCTTTTTTAAAAAGCTAAAAACTGCTCATTACAGAAAAATTAAAACAAATATTTACAAATGTGTGTTTTACTTGGTATTTTTTCTCAACTTTTTGTCTCAATTGGCAGTTAATTTTCATTATATTTAAACTGTTACCCAGAAGTTCATCATTATGTGAATTTAAAGTGACTGCATTACAAATAGAAATATATGTAGCCTACATGTATGTGCCGTTGTAGGTTCCCATGACATGCTATTTTAATGTTATAATTACAGCAACAATTTTTTGTCTATGAATTTTGCATTCCACTAATTAATGGGAATGTAAAGCTTTAAATCAACCAGTTTTCTGAAATAGCTCAGAGGTGCATCTCATGAAGCTTCATTTGGCAAGCATATATAGACAGAGCACAAGTCATACACATTCAGATAATGGAATAACAACCAGGTCAACAGCCGGCAAGAAGAGGAGTAAAGATGTGTGGGTATGGAGGCAAAACAGTGAAGAGGTCAAGATTGTGGACATGTTTCTAATGAAATAACGGTCACTATTGCAGACAATGTTGGAGAACAACAGTGCGTTTCCATTACCCTTCAAATTGCGCAAATTGAAATTGCGAATTAAAAATACGCTCAATGGAAACACGTCAATTTCGCAAAAACTCCCATTTATCGCAAAAAAGATTTTACGCTCGCATGAGGTGGTTTTTCAGGCAATTCGAAAAAGGAATATTTCGCAAAACTGCGATGGAAACAGTTTTTGCGCATTTACAGTCACGCATTTAGAAGGCGCGTGTGTTTTTGGTCCGTGGCTACTTTGGCATCCATTCGTTTTTCCTTTAACTTATCCGAAAAACATGTTTTCTTCTTTATTAGTTTTTAGACTGGATCGATCGGTTTAACAAATCGTGCCCACGGATTAATAAACTGTATGATATCCTAATCCGCCCTCTCAGATTTGTAAATAGGATATCAGTTCTTTGTAATTTCTTGAACTTTCTTGAGCAAAAAAAGACTTCACATACAAAAAATAAATATAGTAGGCTAACACAAACTAATTTCCAAACCTGTAAAAGGTTATATAAAAATAAAACATTCATCAGTTATTTTAGCATATTACTGTCTTAAGTGAACTCATTTATAGTTATAAACGCAAATAATAATAATTATCATTATTATTAGGCTGTTACATTTATTAGACTACATATTTAGAAGACGCTTTTATCAAAAAATAATAATACAGGGCTAAGATTATCACAAATAAACAAGTTTTTGACGCATAAAGGGTTTGAGCAGAGTGCGCACTGCATGAAATGGAGGCGCCGGCGCGAACACTTGCATTTTCCTATCAACAGTGGAAACAACTTAAAATACTCTATCATTTCTGGTCATACAGAAAATAATAAAACATAATCCGCAACTACTTTTATTTGTGTATACTCACAATAACAAGAAACCGTTCTTCTTTCAGGAGCGCTTTCATGATCTCCGTGAACTGAAACAAAATATAGCCTATGTAGGCTATAAAAATGTCCACTTTTAAATAAACAAATTCAAATCAAAAGCAATTAATAGGCCTAAAAAAATATCATCGGGTTCTAATTGGCCTTAGAAAACCAGTAAAATTGAATTTTCTTCCATATTAATTTGTAAATATTTTAAATGTTTAATAAAGGGACAAAAAGTCATAAACAAAAATCTGAAAATTCATCTAGAGCCTATTTATTTTTTAATGATTAAAAAAGGAAAAACGAATGGACGCAAAAGTACACGGACCGTTTGGACAGAATACGAATGCCACAATCAAGACCTTGAAATAGAAATGAGTGAGAAACACCAGATCCTCATAGTGCCGCTCACAGTTGCTAAGGGTCTTTCCTTGCCATTAATGCTTGGATAACACGCCCCGTCTCCTTCAATTAATAATAATAATAATAATGTCCAGTGCGGTGGCTCTGATATGCCTATAGGCTATAAACCTACCAACGTCCGTTACCATAATTTTTGTAATGACTTATCGCGAGAAGAAAAAAGGACGTTTTAGTCGCATAACATCGGTTAATGGAAACGCCGTCATTTCGCAATAGTTTTTTATCGATATTTAGAAAATATCGCAAACGTTTTGCGCAAATCTGTAATGGAAACGCCATTCAAACGTTTGTGGACAGAACAGGTATGTAATCAGACATTGTTTTTCTGTACTGTAATACTAGCCTACTTACTGTATTACAGTTGTCCACTTTCATTTTACATTATACACTAAATATACTTTATAGAGACAATGTAGCTAACACAAACACACACGTGTGTGTATATATATATATATATATATATATATATATATATGAATGTATATGTATGTATGTCATTGTGATATAAAGAAAAAGACAAGACTAAATCGTATAGCCATAGTTTATGACTAGGCTACATTTAATAGAGTGCTATAGGCTTTATAAAAACTTTTGTGTAGCTCTATTATATATTCAATTTAAAAATATTTAACATAAATGTAGCCTACTGATTATTACTTTTCAGAATAAGAATAGCAGTAGCCTAATCCAAGCAATCACAAGTAGGCTAACTAATTTTAGCTTAAAATCCAATAAGTTCTAAAAGGGTTTCTGAATGGAACAATTAATGCTAAATGCAGCATCTATGAGTGAACTTGAGGCATGCAGACCCTGCCTGCTGCAGAGCATTGACACATCTTAAACCAACAAATATATAATGATAATACCCACCTTTTCGGAATTTTACCTGCCCATTTTATAATCAAAATACATGACAATAGACTTTTATTAAAAAAGCTAAAAATCTATGGGATACCTATGGTACATGAACAGATTCAGCATTATACAAATAAGTAAATGTATGAGAAAATAAGGAAAAATAGACGTGAGGGAAAATAAGGAAAAATACTCCAGACGTGCAGACGTGCAGACGTGCAGACGTATAGCAGACGGGCAGACGTGCAGACGGGCAGACGTGCAGACGGGCAGACGTTCACACGTTAAGATGTAATCCACACGTTAACTTTCTAACGTGACGCCGCCGTGACGTCTGCATAGATCAACAGCTACACGTGATTGACGTGTATACGTGACGTGATATTTGCGTGTACGTCTCCATATAAAACAAATGGAGACGTACACGCACGTATACACGTGTGTTATCTGTCGTGCTTGTCAGTCTCGTCGCCGAATGGAACATTGCGAGCGCCATAGACTAGACGTGTACAGGACGCCAGTGGACGTCTTCACAACCTCTTAAAAACTACGTGGTCAATAAAATGAATTATTGCACTATATTAACCATGCAAGGATTAAGCACACCTTTTGCATATTTCACAAGGATTCCATAGAGGGTCATGATGGACTATAAATGCACGTGCAAAAGACGTCGCCAGGTGACGTCCTCTCACCCGACACTATATTGAACTACACATAGCTAAACGTTAAAATAACAACTATACATGCAACTGTAGACATGTACAAATGTATCTGAATGCATTTTTAGGAAATGTTCTGTGTTACATATTTTTACCGATTTATGCCGTCCTGGCCGTAACTATTTTTGGCCAGGGACACGACGTTGCCGTCGGACCAATGTTTGCTGGGTAATGTCAAGCCCTGATTGCGACTCATTTTGCCAGCACGGTTCACACTTATATGTAAATTAAACGCCTGCAAAATTTTAATTCATATTTAGATTAGTTTTACAATCTCTTTATGTACTTTTCGAAGCCTCAAAGTGGTAGTTACGTGGACTGTCAATAGAGGGACAGAAATCTCTCAAATTTCATTAAAAATATCTTAATTGGTGTTTTAAAGATGACATGAGGGAGAGTAATTGATGACATTTCTTTTTATTTTTGGGTGAACTAACCCTTTTAAACAGCTTTAAATAGTTCTCTATGAAAGGGGACAATGGGGCCCTTCAATGCTTTTTTTCCCCGATACACTATTTGACAGAAAATCCCACTATACTGAACAATATTGTACAGATTGTTTTGCATAAGTGAAGAGGAATGTAACTATTGCAATAAATTGGTACATATTATCTGGAGTGTAACAATGTAGATTCATTTGTGAAATACAAATTCAGCTGTTGCTCTAAAGATGTACATCTTTGGTCGTTCATTAACTAATATCATAAGTCATAATAAGTCAAAATACTATAAAATGCCAAACGTCATTGAAATTGTCCAGAAAAAAAGATAAAAACTTTCATCTTTAACATTTCTTTTTACATAATAGTAAATTATAATTTAATAATTCATTACATTTATATCCATTAATAGTGCTTTACATAGAAGGGGGAATCTCCTCAACCACCACCTATGATGCGACGGCAGCCATATTGCACCAGTACGCCCACCACACACCAGCTTACTGGTGGAGTGGAGACAGAGTGATGAAGCCAATCAGTATATGGGGATGATTAGGAGACCATGGTGGATGGGGCCAATGGGCAAATTTATTGGGATTTTTAATGACCAGAGAGTCAGGACCTCAGTTTAACGTCTAATCCAAAGGACGGTGCTCTTTAACGGTATAGTCTCCCCATCACTATACTGGGGCGTTAGAACCCACACAGACCACAGGGTGAGCGCCCCCTGCTCGCCTCACTAACACCTCTCCCAGCAAAAACCTGGTTTTCTCATGAGGTCTCCCATCCAGGTACTAACCAGCTCAGCCCTGCTTAGCTTCAGTGGGGCACTGGGCAACCAGTCTTGGGCTACAGGGTGATAGGGCTGCTGGTGTTAGCTTTGCAAATTCTTTAAGTTCATACACTGTCAGTGTCTAAAGTTGTCTAAAAATTACATCCTCAACAGGTGAATTAAACTACAGAAATTAATTACAGTTACACCAAACAATGTGTACTCTAATTGGAATAATACAAGTTTTGTGCTCCTTTTTTAAGCATCCATCTTCATCACATATCACTTGAAAATGTACTAGAAAAAAGTAATAAATATTTTGCAGCTTTTGTCGCCATCTGCTGGTAAGACAAAAAGGCAATTATTTCCCTCAGCAACACTGAGTCTAAAATGCTTTTACAACAATTTAAAGAAATATTAAGATACAGTAATAATCATGAAATATTTTAAAGGGGATTCGAGTGGACTCGGGAATAAGTCCGAGTCTTATATGTTCGAGTAGCCTACGAGTCAATTCCGAGTCAAAATGCACACAAGTCCATGACAAGACCGAGTCCGAGTCTCGAGTAGCCTACACAACACTGCAAAGCGGTTCCACACAGTGCCTTATTAAGATAACCCCTTTTTAAAGGCTTCCTAGAGGATCTACAGATGGTTCCGCCGGTGTGGCAAAGTGAAGAACCCACTGATCTATATAGAATGACTATGTTTATATAGAAATATAGTCATTCTAGATCAGTGGAAGAACCCCAAAAGGTTCCTCCAGGCACCTTTTATTTTTACAGTGTACATATATCATGGGGAAATGGGGTATACTGTGTTAATAGGTTAATAAATCAAGGTTATTGAACTTGTTTAGTGCATAAACATAACTTTACCCTTTTAATTACATCTCTACTGTTCATAAGTACTGTCTGTATGCACTGTTATTTAGTTTTTTTGCCATTTGTTTGTTATATAGATATAATTTTTTCTTCATTCTATTTATTTGTATTTATTTATTTTCTTTTAACTTTTTAATACACAATGCCCCATGGCTGCTTGTTCTGCACTATGTTCCACCACTTTAACCCTTGTGTTCATTTGCAGTTTACAGTCGGCGGTTTGTGATCTCAGAGACCCCAGGCAGCAAAATGTTATTTTGTAAAGAAAAGAAAAAAAGATGAATTTAACAAATGTAATTTTACTCAGTTTATTAATGGTTTTACTCCACATTTGGACATTTTTCCTATACAAAATGTATAAAAATAAATGTAAAATTCACCTTAGAAAATACCCACATTTCATTCATGGGGTTAAAATGGATAATTTGACATGGTTTAGTGTAAGATTTTTGCCCATCTTTTGGAAAATGGCGTTTTAAAATTAGAAAAAATTTAACTTTAACTCAAAACCAGTAGATACCAGTAAAAGTAATGAAAGTTTTTACAGTTAGATTCATATCTACATATTATGAAATCATAAATACATATCCTCCTATTCATATTTGACATTGAGGGGGTGCATACAACATATTTGCCCACTGTGGCAACTATAGTTGCCGCACATTCAAATACGATTTTTAAGAGAAAAAAAAAAAAACCTGGGGAAAATAAATGCAGAACATGTTCACATAGGACACTATTAACATGACTATATGCATGAAACCATTCAGAAAAATTTGGGCACAAATGGGTTAAAGAAAATCTTAAATTCTGAACAAAGTTGTAAATCTTCAACTAAATTCACAATTGAACCAATGATTAGCACTGTCAGCAACAGAACACAATTCAGTTCTCTGGACATGGGGAAAGACAAAAACAAAAGAAAACAAACACAACACAAGTCACATAGATCAATAAAATACATCTCAGGACGAAACTCTACATAACATTATTTTACACAGTATGATGTAATTGAGCTTTATACCTGAAAAGGGGGAGGAGATTGATCTGTGATTAATCATATTCCAGTTTGACTGTTTTCATTAATCAATCCCCCTATAGTACTCGACAAAACACAAGTAATCGTTCCAATCTATTGTTCAAATCTAATTTATCACACATCAAACACAAATCACATGTTTGAAAGCCACATATTTATATTTTATAAACATTTTAAACACATTAACATAAATGTAGATGCTTTAAATGAATTCATAGAATTCATGTTCCAGTCTGTCACACTTCCTCTGGTTCGGATATGCGCTGTGATCCACGTTAAGAGTGTTAAACTCAAGGCATTCCACGCTGAAATCGTTCTCATGTGCATGTTATTACACAACAATGTTATAGTCATATTTTCCATGTGTGGGAAGTCAAACTCTAGTTCTGTCCGCAATGTGGGGAAAATGCAAATAACATTTTGTGTTGCTGAATTTGAATTCTCCGCTGTAATGCAATCTCATGCATAATAAAGCGTAGTGATTGGATGAAAAGAGTTTTGTTCTCATGAACAATGAGGAGAAAATTGCAGCAATTGATGATGTAGATCTGTATTCTCCAGCCACAGTGACCAATCCCAACTCTGAATAAATGCATATAACCTAAGCCTCTCTTTTCATGACGTTGGTTAAGTTTAGCTATCAAATTAAATATTCAATATTTCTTCCTTAGATCATTTTCATTGACTGAAAAAAAAACAGCAAAAATATAAAATCAAATCTTTTTTTAAAGGGTTCTCTTTAGTGATTGCCATATTGCCTTTCCCCCAAAATATGCTAAAGCTCCGATTCCTACTACAACTCCCGCTTCTGGTCCTGCTACTATTGTTGCTACTGCTACTATTCCTAGTATTCCTACTACTGTTTCCAAAGTATTTGGTTGTCCTCCTCCAGACACTGTAAATGACATGTATAACAAATATTTTAATATAGATGGATGAATAGATGGATAAATTATCGCATGAATTACTTATTACTTACTGTCAGGAGGTGGATCCTTGCTTCCTCTTCTCCTCGACATCTTGTCTGTGAGTTTAATTTGATCTGTTTGATCTTTAATTTGTTTGTCTCTTGCTTTGCTCTTTCTGCTACAGTAATATCCAATAGCATGCAAATGTTCCTGTTGTCCTTCTCCTTTTCAAAACAGAAACACAAATATATATATATATATACAGGTCCTTCTCAAAAAATGTGCATATTGTGATAAAGTTAATTATTTTCCATAATGTAATGATAAAAATTAAACTTTCATATATTTTAGATTCATTGCACACCAACTGAAATATTGCAGGTCTTTTATTGTTTTAATACTGATGATTTTGGCATACAGCTCATGAAAACCCAAAATTCCTATCTCAATAAATTAGCATATCATGAAAAGGTTATCTAAACGAGCTATTAACCTACTCATCTGAATCAACTAATTAACTCTAAACACCTGCAAAAGATTCCTGAGGCTTTTAAAAACTCCCAGCCTGTTTCATTACTCAAAACCGCAATCATTTGAACATTTGCTGCTTCTCTGTAGCCCAGGTCAGGCGCTTCTGCCGCTGTTTCTGGTTCAAAAGTGTCTTGACCTGGGGAATGCGGCACCTGTAGCCCATTTCCTGCACACGCCTGTGCACGGTGGCTCTGGATGTTTCTACTCCAGACTCAGTCCACTGCTTCCGCAGGTCCCCCAAGGTCTGGAATCGGTCCTTCTCCACAATCTTCCTCAGGGTCCGTCACCTCTTCTCGTTGTGCAGCGTTTTTTGCCACACTTTTTCCTTCCCACAGGCTTCCCACTGAGGTGCCTTGATACAGCACTCTGGGAACAGCCTATTTGTTCAGAAATGTCTTTCTGTGTCTTACCCTCTTGCTTGAGGGTGTCAATGATGGCCTTCTGGACAGCAGTCAGGTCGGCAGTCTTACCCATGATTGCGGTTATGAGTAATGAAACGAAAGTAATGGGAGTTTTTAAAAGCCTCAGGAATCTTTTGCAGGTGTTTAGAGTTAATTAGTTGATTCAGATGATTAGGTTAATAGCTTTTTATTGAGATAGGAATTTTGGGTTTTCATGAGCTGTATGCCAAAATCATCAGTATTAAAACAATAAAAGACCTGAAATATTTCAGTTGGTGTGCAATGAATCTAAAATATATGAAAGTTTAATTTTTATCATTACATTATGGAAAATAATTAACTTTATCGCAATATGCTAATTTTTTTAGAAGGACCTGTATATACTTTGACTATAGTATACTTTTTTTAACAGATGTTTTATCATTGTACACACACAGGCCTACAATTAAATACTTTTGAGGTATAGCCACAGGTTTACAAAAGATTTTTGCATAATGACATAATTCAAAATATTTTTAGCGCTGCATTTGACTCTGCTTCATTGTCACTTTTACTATTTGGATCGTGACCACATAAACATGAAGTGTGTATAAAATATAAATAATATAAAAAGTATTACGTTTTTTGTAAGTGGGCATTGTGACGAAGGCACTTGATCACGTATTGTTAGGCTACTTTACAATTGGATTCTATCATTTTTTTAGGTCACCTATTCATGGTTTGTGATTTTACTTTGTTGTTTGCGTTGTATATTTACTGCATTTGTTAAATTTTCTGACTATGAGCAATGTTTTAAATGTATTTTATATTTCATCTATAGAACTATATAATGATTCAGAGAGGTTCGGCGCTACCACCTATGGAGCAATGCACAACACACTGGACGCATTTTCACTGCCCATTTTGTGTTTCCAGTATTTACAAGTCGTGGTAAATTGAATAGTCATATCAAAATTCCCTTCAAAGAGGCATGAATGTATTGAGTTATTTGTTAATATACAGTGGCAATAAATATTATTTAATAGTAGTCCCTTTGGTTTTCTGCATGATTTGATGAATTGAAATGTCAATTAACTTTCATCGAAGTCAAAAGTTTAGACAAACAATGGACACAAACACTTCAATTACACAAACACAATTATATATTTGTCTCTTTGTTATAATAATATTTCATATATTGAACGCATCCCATTAAACATTCAAACAGACAACAGGGATAAGTTTGAGTAGGGTTGGAGTAGCTATCTTTTTCTTTATATTTCACATTTCACATATGGATTGGGCTGCAGACCAACATTACATTTCCACTGTCTTTACTGCACAGTTCTACAGAGTGATGCAGCGTCCCTCATCGTGCAGAATACCATCAACCTCTAGTGCAACATTTACCGCCTCAGAGGTCGCGACCATGCCAGTGACTACTAGCACCCCGTCAGCCACCAGCGCCGTACATAACATGCCAGGCAGGGTTTGTGCACGGCCTGTTATAAATCAGAAATGCCCAATGTGCAGTATCCTCATGAATTAAAAATATATATAAAGAAACATATTGACTGTAAACACACACATCTTCTTTGGTTTGATTTTTATTTATTTATTTATTTATTTAGGTTTGATTTTTGTATTTTTATTCAATTACTTTTATGTATTTATTTGGTGCAGCTATAGTGTGTGATGTTTTTGCTATTCAAGAGGGGGAAAAAAACATTTTATTTAAATGAATATAATTGTTTTTGTGTATGTTCTATGGAAAAAAAACTGTTAAGTTGTGAAATGGATGCTTTTTCAATTAAATCAAATGTTCAAATGCTAATTGCTTTGTTTAATTTATATTGTTAATAATTTATGACAAAACAAAACAAATGGATAATAAACTAATTTTAACTTAAAAAAACTAATAACATTTGTCTATAGTAGGCTATATTGTCTTTTGTTAATAGGACACAACATAGCCTACTTATCTTATATATATATAAATATATATGTGTGTGTGTGTGTGTGTTATAGTTGCAGTTGCATTATATATCGTAAATATATTATCGAGTTTATAAAGTTGCGAATTGGACAGTATTAATGAGTTGCTGATATAAATATAGTTACGTGCTATCACGATTATTTTAAGTTAGGCTATATGTAATAAGCAAAAGGTCATTTTTATTTTAAAACGTGAAAAAATACGGGGAAAAAAATAGGCCTAGCCTACAAAAGTAATCCACACAAACATGTAGTGTGGGAATTATGTATGCTAATAAACATATTTAAATTTAAAGTTAAAATATAATAAGATTACGTGCAAGTATAATTTCATAATGGTCACTGCTGGGCCTCACCTTACCATCGACCAAGAGCTGTAACCGCGCTCTATTTTGTACGGTGGGGGCTCACAGTAGTTTACCATTACCAATGTACAAACTATCTTCACGCGTGCTGTTGCGACTAAGGATTAGTTTTGATACTCACCCTTTATTCTATCCTCAATCTGAACGCAGTACTTTTTGGCTACAAAATGGCTCCCAACAAAGATAAACTTTCACTTTCGATTTAGGAATGTGACCAAGTCATAAAAACAGTGAATAGACCAAATGCAGGGGTGATTTTTAGAAATACACATGAGTGATTTACATAGGAACAAAACAAACTAAATAACTAAAAATTACTATCTAAAAACTTTTTAGATTTTTAAGAGGCTTGTATCACAGAGTTGTTTTAAATTATTCGCATAACAAAGCGTACGTAGCCGACTGCTCCACCACAGTCAGTTCCAACTCACATAAACTATTGCAATTATTATTCCTTAGAATAATCAATATAATCCTCACTTTGGATTTTAATATTTACGGTCATTTTTATTTTTTTGTTTGTCAGATGAACTGCGCAACGTACTATAAATGACTCCTTATAGACAGGAGGGGGCGTTGTTGCATTATTTTCAAATTTAGCTTTACCCTTTTTAACAGACTGTAATAACTTGGAGACAAATCCGTTCAAGAAAGTTAATTTACCGAGGGAACATCAAGCCAGCAGAGCAGTAGGCCTACACTTGATAACAGTCCAGGTGGAATCATGGTGCGTTCCATTCGACCATAAGTGGACAGCGAAGTGGACTTCACAGGGTATTTCGCCATCTTAAGTGAGATTCCAATCCGAAGGGAACGAACATGTTCAGTTCGAAGGGCACTGCAAACGGCATAGGGAATAAGGGAACATCGATACATCACTTCACAGGAAGTGGAGTGCGATGATCACCCAACTGTCATTGCGCACCACGTCATCACCAGTGACAGAGCGGTCATAAATAACGATGGAGGAGTTTACGTATGTATAGTATTCATACATTTAGTCATTATTATACACATTTTTACAGTAGGCCTATTTTTAACGGTCATTGGGGTGAATATTACATTTACATATAGCCTACTATTTTTGTATAGGACTTTAGTTATGAACGATTATCATAACAATTTACCTGAATGTAGCCAGCTTAGCTACAGTAGTTTGTGAAGTAAAGTAAAGAAAAATTTAATTAAAATATGAATGTAAGCCTATATATATTTATGTTAATAACATAATCTGTGCCACCCCGTCGTTAACGTTCTTTGATGACGTTTGCAGGGCATTCAAAATGAGCGATTATTGTCAGCGAAGTCCACTTCAACTGATATACCGTGGTCAGGGAGTAGGGAGCAGTGAACACCTGTGTAGGGAGGGACCCTGTCGAACGGAACGCACCTGTCTGCCCATAGATGTCTGCCTAACAGTTTCTTCTTTGTTAATATTATTATGATTTAATTAAAGAAGACATGGTCAACTAATGCAGAAACCTATGCAATTCTAGTGTTTCGGTAGGCTATAGTAAAACATTCACAAATCAGAATAAATTCCAAAAATCTTTTTTAGTAAGAATAGGAGAAATATGCAGGTGACAAATCAACAGAGCAACTGCACAAAGAAAAAAGGGCTTAAATACACAGGTAAATTAACTAGAACAGTAACAGGTAGCCATTCAGTTAAAAAACCAAGGAACACAGACAAATAAACAGTTAATGGTATTATAATGAGTAAGTATATTTTTGAATATAATGTTAGCATTGTGATACTTAAATTATTTGCTCATTCTTTTCTGCTTCCAACACATCAACATTGAGAACTGACTGTTCACCTTATATATACACCACCCCCGACATGTGCCACTGTAACAAGATAATGTTCACTTTACCTGTCAGTGGTTTTAATTGGCTGATTGCTTTATGATTAATCCAGTGTCTACATGTTATTGACACTCTGTACACTTTTGTAGAAAATTTTAGGGACCACATTTTCTGGGCCTTCCAGTAGACGAGTATCAAAAAAACATTGTAAATGAGAATAACAACACAGATTACTTATTGTGCAGTGCAATAGACCTATATTATTTATGTATACAGCAAAACGACACACACGCACACTGTAAAAAAAAAAAAGCTGTAAAAAAAATTTAACTTACAAAAGTAAGTTACCTTATTAACTTACTGAGTTCATTGCAATAAAAAAATTGAGTTAATACAACTCAGGAGATTGCTATCTGAACTACATTAATTATCTAAGTTGATTTGACAAAATATAAAAAGTTGTGAAAACAAATCATCAAAATTCACTTTTACAGTGCAGTAACAACATCTGAAAATATACATTCTATGCTTTAAAACACAGCGAACTGGAAATATTAATATGGAATGTACCTGGATATTAAATAAGATTTATCAGTAAGGTCTGTGCTAAATACTTACACGTTAGTTTTACATACTTTCCCAAATAGGCCTACATTTATTCTCGTATATGTTCTTACTAGAGCAACTTATAGGAATGGTTGATCCCAAAATGAAACTTATGTCAACATTTACTCACCCAAAAAAAATTATTCTGAAAAAGATTGCTTAAAGAACATTGGACCCAGGCCTCACCACACTGACTTTCAATGTATGGACAAAAAAGAAAAAAAGAAAAGATACCTTAAAAAAACACCTAATATCACATACCTGTTAATGCACCGCACTGAGTATGGCAGATGCTTGAACTTTCTATTAAAACAACTGTGCTTTGACTTTTGTGCATTCTTACTGATGCCCTGTAATTGAGTGCCGAAGTTATGACGCCACTTTGTGGGCCAAAACGTGGAAGTGAGTTAGCATTTTAGCACATCTGGTTCCCTCACCCTAAAGTCTATGGGTTTTTTGAATGGGTTTTTGCTAAATCGCCTGAAATAAGGTCTGTGGTTAAAGTCTCTAAATATTTTTACGTTTTGATCTATGACATAAAACACACCAGTTATAACCTGCTTGTGGTTTTTTAAACTTTTTACCGTTATCATTTTATATCTAACGGCTTTATTTAGCTTCAAAATGTATACATTTTGGATTAACCTTTTATTAAAAAGTTATCTTTAAATTAAAGATTATCTTGATAGACAAAACGTGTAAGGGTCACAACTCTTTGTTAAACACAGACCTTATTTTTTGCGATTTTCCAAAAGTCTATGGGGAAAATGCATAACTTTTCGATCGAGGGAACCCATGCGCCGCTAGCTTCTGAGTTATCCTACAAAGTGACGTCATCACTTCGGCACTCTATGTTCCACATGTACTAGGAAACAAGGGTTTAGATTAACATTTAGTTTATATAAAAATATATATTTTAATCTAAAAAAACATGTCATTTTCATTATCAAAGATCATTTTTAAGGGATAAGATTATTGACAGGGGACTTTGAATCACAAATCACAGAGTGATTGCAATGGCAACTGTGTTTTCAGTCTCTGCTCCTTGTTCACCATCAGCTGATCCTGAGGAAACTGAACTGACGTCTAAATAGTGAGAGTCCTACAATAAAACACAGACAGACATATTAGTATGAGACATTACCGGTCACATCACATACCAGTAGACAACAAACTAAAATCTGTTTTAAAATACAATATTGATATTCTTGCTGTTACGATACGTGTGGTAGGAAGTACGAGGAACACGATGAGGAACAGGAAACTGGTATTTTAATATGAAAAATTTTTGACTTCTACATATAGCCCCCTTTAAAAACATTTATCTGACTCACAGCAGATTATTCAGTTTTCCCAGTATATACTGTAGAGTAGAGACTCTGACTCGTGGATCTAGTTTATTAAGAGACAGATCCAGATCTCTCAGGTGTTCAGGGTTTGATCTCAGAGTTGAAGTCAGAGCAGCACAACCTTTATCTGTGACGCCACAGTTCATCAACCTGCAATGAACAAACACACAGTTTAGCAACAACTCAATTATAAACACCATTGAATCTCATGTCAATCAGATCATTATACTTCAGTTTCTCTAATCTGCAGCGAGGATCTTCCAGTCCAGCAGAGAGAGCAATCACTCCTGAGTCTCCGATTTTATTCTGAGAAAGATCCAGTTCTCTCAGGTGTTCAGGGTTTGATCTCAGAGCTGAAGTCAGAGCAGCACAACCTTCATCTGTGAAGCCACACCGACACAACCTACAGAGAACAGACATTTTTCACTCTCTGAAACTACAGATTTAAACTGTCACAAACTATGTCAAGTACTTTTGTTTTTACAGAACTATCACAAAGGTACTATGACTATATTTGTTAATTCCATGTTTTACAATCAATAGTTTATAAATTTGCTACTACTGTTATTAGGGTATTTCTTTGGCACTTTTATGTTCATGTTTTTTAAACATTTTTATTAAAACTAGCAGATTTCAAAATGATTACTATTATATGAAGGTCAATAAAAAAATCACAAAAAGTGCTATTTTGATTATAATGTATACATTTTTTACAACTACAACTATCTCAAAATGTATTGTTTACAATTATTTACATTCTTTTTTTTTTACATACAGCCTCAGATTCTGGTTCTCTTTCTATTCTTATCCTTCTTGATCTTAGTGCCGCTTTTGTTACTGTCAATCACAATCTTTTACTCAACCGTCTGAGACTGTTTTAACCTGGTTTAGATCTTACCTCTCTGATCGTCAACAGTTTGTCTGTATGAGTGGTTTCAGGTCTGAGATCGGCTCTGTCCGTACAGGTGTTCCTCAGGGTTCAATTATGGGCCCCTTACTTTTTAGCATTTACATATTTTCACTCGGATTGCTTCTAAGATCACTTGGGCTTAATTATCAGTTTTATGCAGACAACACTCAGATTTATATTCACTCTAAGCCTGGTAAAAATTGTGATGTTCCTTTTTTAACAATATTGCATTTCTGAGATAAAAAAAATGGATGTCCTAAAAAATGTTAAGTCTTAATAATGATAAGACTGAGGTCTTGCTCATTGGCATCTCTCATCAGCTTCGTTAAGCTGGCTCACTAATTTGAAACATAGATGGCTCTGATTTGGAGGCACAAACTAAATAAAAAAACCTAGGAGTTGTATTTGATTCTAGTCTCTCCTTTGAATCTCAAGTGCAGTACACTGTTACTAAGAACTCCTTTTTTCATCTCAGACACATTGCAAGACTTTGTTATCCCTCTCTGTGACTGAAAGGCTTATTAATACCTTTGTTTTTAGGATTAGGATTAAACTTTATACACACCCAAGCGCCATTTCCGCTTCTCACAAGCTGGTCTATTGGCTGTCCCACAGACTCGGTTGCGTACTGTAGGGGACAGGGCTTTATACGCTCCTAGGCTTTGGAATGCACTCCCTCCAGATATCAGAGATGCACAGACTGTAATAATTTTTTTAATCTCATTTTATAAACAATTTTTTTTTAGGTTAGCTTTTACCTGACTTTTTTTTGGTTTGTATTTTCATTTGTTTGTTTTATTATGTAAAGTGCCTTGAGAAGCTGCTTTAAAGGTGCTATATAAAAATAAAGTTATTATTATTAAAGTTATTATACACTACCTTTCAAAAGTTTAGGGTTTAATGTTTTTAACATAGAAAAGTATAAGGCTTTGGTTGACACTGAAACTGGGGGTATTATTCTCAACAAGGCTGCATTTATTTGATCAAAAAGAGTCAAATATTGTGTAAAATTATTTTCAAATATAAACTGTCTCCATTACTCCAGTCTTCAGTGTCACATGATCCTTCAGAAATCAGTATAGATCTGCTGCTCAAGAAACATGTCTGATTATTATTAATGTTGAAAACAGTTGTGCTGCTTTATAATTTTTGTGGAAACTGTGATACATTTCTTCCAGGATTCTTTAATGAAGATAAGTTCAAAAGAACATAATTTATTTGAAATAGAAATTTGTGACATAATAAATTTCTTTACATTCGCTTTTGATCAATTTAATAAATCAACTTTTGAACGGTAGTGTAAATTATGACTGTGACACAGCTGTATTTACCAAGGAAACAACATTAGTGAAGACCTTGAGAAGAAATATGAGCAGAGTATTTTTATTGTACATTATTTCTAATCATTATTATAATTATTTATAATTATAACATAATAAATCATTATAAAAATATTATAACTATTTGTAACGCTTTGGACAAATCCCTAATCATGTAATCATGATGTCAATTGTTCTCTATGCAAAAGTGCCTTTAGATAGAGATACACACTATTAATATATTTATCTGAAGATCCTCATTGTTGTTGTTTTTTAGACTTACAAATTATGCTGTAAAAATGTTTACTTTGATGCAGTTTATTAATGACATTTAATATAAATTAATGTTCTTGATAATGATCTTACCTCAGTTTCTCTAGTACACAGCGAGAATCTTTCAGTACATCAGAAAGAAGCTTTAGTCCCAAATCTCCAATCTTATTTTCAGACAGATCCAGTTCTCTCAGGTGTTCAGGGTTTGATCTCAGAGCTGAAGCCAGAGCCGCACAACCTTCAACTGTGAAGCCACAATGGTACAGACTGCCAAAAGAAATATGAAACTCTTTTAGTTTTTACGTACTGATATGTTCTTTTATTATTAGAAATATCTATGTCTGTAAATATCAATGGGTTATTTAGTTATGTGCCACTGTGTATGTAAATGTGATTTATTTGGCCGTGTTTATGTGAGTCTATTAAAGCAAGTGCTGGTATAACAAATAAAAACAGTCCATAACATAATATTAAATGATCAAAGTCCTGACTGTGACAAACACTTTGGTGAGTTTTTTAATTATTTTATTACGTTTAATTTTTCTCAAATTATCTTCACAGATAAATCAAATTTCATGATATTACATCCTATTTTAAATCTTGATTTTTAATTTAATTTGATTTATAACCAGAAAATATTCATAAGAATGAGTTTTCCTTTTTGTATATGAAACATGTACAACTCCAAGATTACAACTATGTTTGAGTGTTTGGACAAAATAAGGGCATGATTGGCTGCTAATTTTCTGCAGCGCAATGAGTCAAAATCTGAAGTGGTCATTTTTGGTCCCCCAAAGTTAGCCAAACAGCTTTCTTTATATCTTGACCCCTTAGCCACTAATGTCAACAACCAAGCGAGGAACCTTGGTGTCATTTTTGATTCGGAGCTGAAATTTGACAAACAAGTCAATGCTGTGGTTAAAAGTAGTTTATATCAATCGCGGAGCATCGCAAAATTGAAGAGAATTCTGTCTTTTAAGGACATGTAAACTATCTTATATGCTTTTATTTCATCCAGATTGGATTATTGAAACTCGTTATAGTCTAGAAAGTAGCTATTAAAGTTGCGGCTGGTGCAAAATGTGTAATAGTATAGGCCCTATAGCACGTCTGTTACAGAATCATTATTCCGCTCGACCCCTAAGATCGTCCCAGAGTTTGCTGTTACATGTTCCCAAATCACGGTTGAAAGCCAAAGGAGATCGTGCGTTTTCGGTGGTAGCCCCACGTCTTTGGAATAGTCTTCCATTGCATATCCGATCCCGTGACTCGTTAGAATGTTTTAAATCTATGCTGAAAACACACCTCTACAATTGCCCCTAGGTTTTGGGACACTGATCAGTGTTGTATACTAAGCTATTGTTTTGTGTTGAGTAATGTTTGAGTAATTTTTAGACATGTACAGCACTTTGGCCAACTTGTGTTGTTTCTAAATGTGCTTAACAAATAAATGTTGATTTAATGAAAGTCAAAGAGAAGATCTTACTTCAGTTTCTGCAGTTTACAATGAGGATCCTTAAGTCCATCAGATAGATGCTTCACACCAGAATTTCCTAGTTTATTCTCCGACAGATCCAGATCTCTCAGGTTTGATCTCAGAGCTGAAGCCAGAGTGACACAACCTTTATCTGTGATATTACAGTCATCCAAACTGTAGAGAGATTGAAATCAATACATTTAACACAGTAACAGTAAAAACAGTTTAATAAGCCTCTTGCTGCGTATGCAACGGACGTTCAGTTGACGGATAACCTGTAGCATTGTACAGTGGTTCCAGGGCCTTCATTTTCCTCGTCTATAATTTAGAAATATCATATGTATGACCTGATTATTTCGTTATATATTTAATATAATTATATATTTAAGTTATTTATCTAGGTATGCCCCATATTATTCTTGTATATATCAGTGATACATAATAATTATGATAAATAATAATAATTTAATTTGAAAGAACAACAGTAAAGTAATATTCCAAAAGTAATATTCATGGCTGTCTTCATTCCTTTTATTTTAAATGTTAAGCCACAGAAGAGTACGGCCTTCTGAGAGTATTAAAAACATGGGTCAGTACTAACAAAAAATCATAGATCCTCCAGCATGAGGGCCAGCACTCTGTAAAATATTTTAAAAGATCTATCACTTACTGTGCTGATCTGGATTCTTTAATCACAGGAAGCAGATAACGAAGAACTTTATCTGGAACATTTCCTTTTCCAACAAATTTATTCAGCTCAAACACCTCCATCACTTGCTCTAATGTCAACAAGACAAAGACTAAAGCTGACCACTGAGATGAAGAGAGTTTGTCTTCAGCTAATGTTCCAGATTTCAGATACTGTTGTATTTCCTCCACTAGTGAACGATCACCCAGTTCATTCAGACAGTGGAACAGATTGATGGATTTCTCTGGAGAGCAATTGTCCTTGATCTTCTTCTTGATGTACTCAACTGTTTTCTCATTGCTGTCAGATCTTCTTCTTGGTAGAGTCATTAATCCTTGTAGGAGAATCTGATGAGACTCCACTGACAGACCCAGAAGAAACCGCAGGAAAAGATCCAGATGTCCATTTTTACTCTGTAGAGCCTCATCCACAGCTCTCTGATGCAGCGCAGATAATGAAACATTTTCTTCTGGTAAATTGAGTTGTTGTTTGGTGTTTGGGTCAAAAACATTTCTGTTGTTGTTTATATAGTAGAGATGCACATATAGAGCCGCTAGATGTTCCTGAATGCTCAGATGAACAAAGCAGAAGACTTTCCCCTGATACCAGCCAAACTCCTCTTTGAAGATCTGAGTGCACAATCCTGAGTACACTGATGCTTCTGTCACATCAACGCCACACTCTCTCAGGTCTTCCTCATAGAAGATCACATTGCCTTTCACAAGCTGCTGAAAAGCCACTTTCCCCAGTTTCAGGATCATGTCTTCATCCGTCACGTTCTTCTCATAGTCCTTCTCATGTTTGATGTTGGTCTGAAGGATCAGGAAGTGTGTGTACATCTGAGTGAGAGTCTTGGGAATCTCTCCTCTCTCTGCTTCGCTCAACATCTTCTCCAGAACAGCGGCTGAGATCCAGCAGAACACTGGGATGTGGCACATGATGTAGAGGCTCCTTGAGGACTTCAGGTGTGTGATGATCCTGTCGGCCAGACTCTGATCACTGATTCTCTTCCTGAAGTATTCCTCCTTCTGTGGCTCATTGAAGCCTCGTACCTCTGTCACTCGATGGACACACTCGGACGGGACGAGATCGGCTGCTGCTGGTCTGGAGGTGATCCAGATGAGAGACGAGGGAAGCAGATTCCCCACAATGAGGTTCATCAACAGCACGTCCACTGAGGTCTCTTTGGTCACATCCCGTAGAGTCTCATTGTTGTGAAAGTTTAAGGGAAGACGGCACTCATCCAGACCATCAAAGATGAAAACGACAGAGGAGTTTTGAATCAGATGTAAACTTGTCTCTCCCATAAAGAAGGTTTGAAGAAGACCAACTAAACTAAACTTTTTGTCCTTCATCAGATTGATCTCTCTGAAAGGAAGTGGAAATATGAGCTGGACGTCCTGGTTCTCTCTCTCTTCAGCCCAGTCCAGGATGAACTTCTGCACAGAGACTGTTTTTCCAATGCCAGCGACTCCCTTTGTCAGCACAGTTCTGATGGGTTTGTCTTGTCCAGGTAAAGGTCTAAAGATGTCATTGCATCTGATCGGTGTGTCCTCTGTTGCTGCTCTCCTGGATTGTGTCTCAATCTGTCTCACCTCATGTTCATTACTGATCTCTCCACTGTCAGTCTCTGTGATGTAGAGCTCTGTGTAGATCTCATTCAGGAGTGTTGGGTTTCCCTGCTGTGCTGTTCCCTCATACAGACACTCAAACTTATTCTTCAGATTTGATCTAAACGTGTTGAGGACTTCAGCAAGATTAGAGTGGTGGCTGTAAAATCAATACAACAGAATATAAGTACAAGAGGTACATGTATAGAGAGCCATAAAAAGATAAGGCTATTTTGTTTTCTATAGGCCTATAATATATTATATATAATGCAGAACGCCTACTTTTGCTTATACTGATTTGTGTTAATTGTCAAATCACTTTATTTTACCTGATGCCAGGATACGTGCTTTCATCAAATTCTTGTTGTTTATTCATAGACTCGTCATATTTTATTTTTTTACAGACGGGTTCTCTTGCATCTGATCTGGGTTGCAGGATTCGCCTTAAACAGCATGAAGTAGAACAGCAGAATAATCAGATACTTTAAAAGTGAATTGTGCTACTAACTGAATAATTCTGTAAACAGCTTAGTTGCTGTTTTTACACTTAATAATCAACATTACTGATCTGCCTGCATTGACACCATTGAGAACTGAACGGAGCTGGACGATGACATCACTGTTTTCTCAAGAGTGGATGTAGATAAATTAACTAAATAATTTTTTTTTTTAAACAACAGAAATGAACCATCATTGAACTTACTTAAGCTGGACTATGACACTATTTTCTTCTAGATCTGCTGTACAGCCTAAACAAACTTTGTTGCATTATATTTCTGTTATCACTGTAAAGCTGTTTGAATCAATCTGTACTGTAAAAAGTGCTATATAAATGAAGGTGACTTTTTATATTAGAAATATATAAAAAGGATAGTTTCAAGTGGTGATAAAATGCTTATACTGTAAACACACATCGATATCCATTTTATATTAATGTACCCAAATGTTATTTAGCTTGGTAGCTATAAACCACTGATACAGTGAGGCTAATGAGATAGATTACTTGATGAAATTAACGTTTATAGCGATTATTATTAATAAATGCAGCTATTTATTTATATATATATATATATATATATATATATATATATATTCATATTACTGTTTCATAACAGTATAAGACCGGGAGGGACCATGAGCGGTCATGGCAATAGCATAAGCAATTGTGTACCTGAGACTCCGCCTTCTGTCCCCAACCGTAGGTTCGGGTGAAGGATCCATAGAGTCACTCTTCATGGATTCTGGCGAATCTGATTTCTTCTGCTGAGCTAAACTGTAACAGAACATCTTTCTATATTAGATAGTTCAATCAACTTTTAAAATAGAGTGTTACTAACAAAAAAAAAGTACCATAAATTCACCATACAAATTTCCTGGGGAAAAAATCTAAACATTGCAATAGTTTTTAGCATATACTGAAATTAAAAGTAACACCTGAGATTGGGCTTTGTGTCTCCACTCTTAACGTCGGGTGGAGGATCTATAGACCAGCCACTCTTCATGGACACACAGCTGGCCTCTGGTGAATCTGATCTCTTCTGCTGGACTGAACTGTAATACAGCAAATAATAGGGCTTGGTGACATCAGATGAAAAGTTGAGGGGTTTTTTTCAGAGCCAAAGGAACCTTTTCGATTTTGAAGATGTCCACTGTAGTCTTTCATAATAAAATCAGGAAGAGTGTATTAACAATGTAAAAATGGTCGATATCATGTTGTCTTTATTGAGTGTACCTGCATCCTGGAGAACAATCTCCATCTTTGGGTTTTTGTACATTACTCATTCTGTCTTCATGGTTCTGCACTCGTGCATCTGATTAGTCTGATCTCCTCTACTGACTCTGAATGAAAAGGACAAAAGCACTAATTAGTAGTTTCTACCATTTCCTGGTATGCCTCATTTTAAGGGCAGAAAGCTAGTTGCCCCCGTGTCCCCCCACAGCAAGGATTTACTTGGTATGATCCAACAGAGTGAGGAGGAAGAAAGACTTCCCCTATAAGAAAACTGTCACGCGCTAATTTACAAGAAAACGATTTTTTTTAAAGAAGAAACAATGATTGGTTTCTTTCTATGTCTGCTGTGTATATATATTTGTTTGTATTCTTACTCACTTCGGGGTTTATTCTATTTACTTTTAAAGGATTATTTTGTTTCGTCGAGTTTTGGTTGGTAAGGTCGAGTCAGCAATACGATCGAAGTAAAGACGATTGGGTAATATTAATCCCAAAAAATCTAGAACATCAATAAAAGAAAAATCGTAGTTCGTATAAATGTACTTAAAGTTAAGAAAAATAATTACCGTAACTTACGTCCCGCGTTAACATCAAACGATCGCGACCTCGTAACGGTTCATCTCGACCAACTGCAGCTTTTGTGATCGATTTTACTGGCACAAGTTTATAAAATTTTACAAATAGTGTTTATCTACCAAATATAAACATAACGCGAGCTTTTGTGTAATAAATCACCTTAAATACTCACTTTTTCTACTATGGCACGCAACGTGACGCACTTTGAGGAAAAAAATGGCTCCTATTTTACTTTCACTTTTGCTGGCTTGTATCGATGTCAACATGGAAGAAACCATTTCAGCGTCAGTGGGCTTTTTTCGGTCAACGTGTATTAGTAGTTTACTTTAGAGCTAAATCGGTATTAAATAGCCTCGCGTGAATACCGGAGGGGGGTGAAAAAGTATGATATTAATTTGGTTCCATTAGTAGACAGAGTGAATGTACAAGGTGAGGCTTGGCTTATATGAATATTAATTACGTAACGTGCCCAGCGTATCTGATTGGCTGAAAGTAAGAGGACAGTTGGCAGTATCCAATCGAATCCCTATACTGAAGGCCTTTCAAAATACCCAGACTTGCGGTCTTTGCACTTAACTGTCTACTTGCATGACATATTATTTCCTGTATATGGCCCAAGTGTGCAAGTAGGCCTGAAGACTGCAAGTTTGTGTAGAACTTTTGATTACCCAATGGGACACACTTATAGTGTTGCAAAAATGCAAATGTTTACAGTGCTTTATTTTGATATTCAATACTTTGCATTTTAAAATAAAATGTCTGGTCAGTAGTCCCTCTGACCATTTAAAATTGTGGTGCTTCAGTGTTAAAAAGCCTACTCATCTTTGCACCAATAAAATGACACTTTAACAAATTGCTTTACTAAATGACATATCTAAAATTAATTTAACTGACAGTGGAATGTTTATCTCGCAACTTCGGGGCACCAGATTTCCCGAACTTAATGCATGATGGGATACGCTTAGCCTTGAATAACGCTCCGATGGGGTATTCAAGATAGTGTGCGTTAGTGTGCGTTCAGGGCACTGCTTTGCCATTTTTTAGACAAGGGACTATGGCTTACCTCCTGTCGCGTACACGTGTACGTTCTAGTTTTACATGAGGATTTCGGTGATCCGGCTAAAGGCTCGTTTGCATCAAGAAGCAGAACTAAGATAGATAAATATTAGCTTTAGTCCTGTTTATTATAAGCGCGTGCTTGCCCAGACAGCAAGCAAACATTGAATAAACATTGTTTTTCCATCTGAATCATCATTATGGTTGATATTGAAATTTCAATGCAAAATTAATGTTGAAATAGATTTTTGTTTTACAAATGTTTTAAAATCTGCCAAAAGTAGGCTACTTTGTGGTTCTCTTCTAGATTATAAAGTTAGCAAAACCTCCGAGTCTAGTCTATTTTGCGATAGCTCGCTCAAAATACATGTCTGTACATTGCTAGTGTCGTGAAATCTATTAACACAGCACCGGGGGGGGGGGGGGTAGTTTAATAAGAGGTGATCTAGCGCTGGAATTTTTTTTTATATACACAAACATATCCCTGCCTGATATAGCCTACTACAACAACTGATAAACATAATCGGTTTTGATGAGACAAAAAAACAATACTATAGTGCGGATTAGAACCCAGGACCTCAGAGACGCTAGGCAAAAGTAATTTTAAATTCTATTTTTTGCTGTTTTGATTATCATTGATTTGTAGATCAATTTTTACATTTGTTTTCTTTTTCTTTTTCTTACAGATGCAGGATACCAGATCACACTGCTGTTCAAGATGATATCCCAGGATTTATATCTCAGAACCAGGTGCAATCTATCCCTATATCTTCCTCTATCTCCCCCTCTTTCTTTCCCTCTCTCTCCGTCTATATCTGTATCTAACTCTCTCCCTCTATCTCTTTTATCTATCTCACTTTATCCATCTATCCATCATTATCTCTCTCTGTATCTTTCTTTATCTCTCTATATCCCCCTCTCTCTCTTTATCTATCTCTTCCTGTCTCGCCATCTCTCATTCTATCTATCTATCTATCTATCTATCTATCTATCTATCTATCTATCTATCTATCTATCTATCTATCTATCTATCTATCTATCTATCTCAGAGGTAGTCTTATGTCATTAATATTGTGTTTAATTTGTTCTATGTCCTAGGGATATGCCACTGCAGCTGACCTTGACAGTTCACTCTCTATACCTGCAACTCCTCGTCTGATACTTCTTGGTAAGTTGGTTTTATATAGGACAGTTGGCTTTAGTGTTGTATGTAGTGAATTCAATGGTATCAAACTAAACTGTATTCTAAATGAAAACTAAAACAGAAATTTGACAGTTAAAACATTTCTGTTTCAGGAGCAACGGCAAGCCGCTTCCAGCGCTGGATGCTCAGCCTTGAGGGCCAAATTATTTGCGATAGGATCCAGTCCACCTTTGTGACAAGGCTGGCATTTTTCCCCCCTGTTTTTACATCTTTAACCTACAGTACCAAGAGGAGGCAGCCTGCACACTTGAATTCATCCAGAGGTAAGAAATTGTGTGTTAACACCTGCATTTTTTCTGGCCTAGCTGTGGCTCAAGCATGGTTTCAACAGGCCTGGTAATGGGATTTAGCAATTAACTTTAATTTAGAAAGTTTTAGTGCAACTTACAATATTCACAGAGGCAAGAAGATAGTGCATACATAGGTCATGTACATTTGTTGTCTTTGTTGTGCTGTTAGTCTGTGTGAATTACTAGATTTTTAACCAGTGTATTATTTTTCAGACACTTTGTGGGTATAAACCCAGAAAAAGGGACAAAGGCTGCAAAGGGGGAAAAAAGAAGAATGGTCAATTCACAGGTCGCCAGCCTCTTGCGCAAGCTCATGGACTTTCAGTGGGATTTAATTTGAAAATGGTGAGTAAGATGTATACATTACACATGTTCAAACAGCAATGACTCAGGAGGCTGGGGAAATTAATTCTAATGTTCATTCTCAACTGCCTTTCAAAGTTAGAATGCTGAACTCCTCTTCCATGCTCTTTTGCCATTCTTTTTTTGTTCTTTCAATGAATTGTACTCATCACACTTTCTATTATTTTATGTTATACTGACTGTTTTGTGCTCTGTTTCTAAAATTAGCTTTTGTTAGGTCAAGCCATGTGATATTGGCTACTGAAAGTGTTCAAATATGTGTTCTGTTTAACTTAAATGCAAATTTTTTGCATTGTGATTTTATTTTCTGTTTTAGATGCTCTTACTCAGCAGATGGGGACAGTTGCCGTCACCCAATTCACTTTTGCACAGGCTGTACAAATAATTAAATAAAAAGGCTAATAAAAATGAATTTGTTTTTAAATAGTGTGGTGTGTTCAGTGTTTTATACAAGATTTCAAATGTTCCATTACTTTTTAACATCCTGGCTGTAGATAAAGCAGGCTATTTAATTTATGGCATTACATTTAAAATGAACGTTTACAAAACGATTGAAATTCCATTGAAATAACGTTGATCCTTAGTTCAGTTGAAATTTCAACATTGTTTCAATATTCCTGATAATTGAAATACCATTGAAATTCCGTTGATCTATGGACAGGATTTCAATGTTGTTTCAATATTAAAACGGTGCAAAATGATGTAGAATCAACATCAGAGTTCGATGTTGATTCAATGACGTAACGTTGACAACGGAATGTTGATTTAACATAGTTTCAATGACTGTTTGCTATCTGGGATGTAGGCCTATGCTTCTTTAAATGCTCTAGCTCTTTAAAGCAGGATGGATTCTGATTGTCAATGTTTTTATCGTTCATCAGCTGCAGAAACAATCGTTCTGAAAGTGATTCCATCGATATCATTTCTCTGTGTCGTTTTTGTTATAGATGTGATGTGGACTCTGCTATTCTTTAATATTGAGAACGATTTTTAGAACTATCTTTATCGTTTTTGGTGTGAACGGGCCTAGAGTAAAACTAACAATTAAACTTAAACAATTTTTCATCTATGAGGATTTTTTTTTATCACATGGAATTAAGCTTTGATCATGTCCTTATGGTTTAATGTTTGGTGCTCAGCATTTTAGATGTGTGTGTTAGTGATCTACCCAACTTAATAAGGAAAGCAATTCATAAAGAATTATGTTTCTGAATTAAACATTTTAAAAACTTCTTTCTGATTTTGTAATGACACCTAAAAACCTTAATCTCATTAATGACATTTCTGATCTGATTTCTGAACAATAATTTTCCACTAAGTCTTCTATCACAAAAACGATCAGTCTTCTTCAATAGGCCTAAATTATTCAAAGAACAATACAATCTTAATCTTAACAAAATTGAAACCATTTGTTTTCTAAAATGTCTGACGTGATGTTGATTACAGCATTCTTCTTTGATTTTCTTTATTTTTGTTTTAATACAGATAAGACATTTAAGTAGCCTATGTTTAATTGTTGTTTTATTGTCATGCCAGCAGAGGGAGTTATTGAACTTTCAAATAATTTAACAGAATTTGATGGGAACTGAAATATTAATATTAATGTAGGCTGCAAGGATATTAATGCAATTAAAATGAACATTTGGGTCTGTGCTTAATGATTACACACAGTGTGTTTTACATGTTTTTACAGTTACAATATTGCATGGATCACCAGAGCCATACTTAAAGGAATAGTTGACACCAAAATTAGAATTCTGTCATCATTTACTCACCCTCATATCATGTTGCAAACCTGTGTGACTTTTCTTTCTTCTGTTGAACACAAAATAAAATATTTGATATAGGCCTAAATTATTTATTTGTGATTATTTATTTCATATAAATAATGTTTTTAAGAAAAGAATCCACAGACATACACCTTTACTTGCTTTCTGTTGTTTAGAAAGAGTTTAATTCCACAGATATCCAACTGTAAGCATCACACACGGATATGTAATATAACATTTCATAAAATATGCACAGGTTGAAATCACACAAAATGTATAAGTGTTTGAGCTAGATATCTAGATTATCTCTATAATACATTCCAGTAGATCAGTAAACTTTGCTAGTATAGGCTATACATGTCAGCTGACATTATTTTCTTCATGTCAGTCACCTTTTAGATGAAACAATGCGCGTTCTCGCATTAGGTTGCATGCGCGTTCGCGACCCCCACCCAGGACTCGCCAGGCTGTGAGTGAGCGCTCGAGAGTATTTCCACCGCACGAGAGAGAGAACTACAACAGTCAAACCGCAGAAAGAGAGAGAGAGAGAGAGAGAGAGAGAGAGAGAGAGAGAGAGAGAGAGAGAGAGAGAGAGATGGGCACATATCAGCACAACCGGAGCGGTTTTTCAATGAATTACACAGCAGCAACATGCGCTTCACAGCCACGCCTGCCCTGAACACCACAGCAAACTAGGATACAAGGTATGATAATATACGAAACGCGATTGAAATGCGAACTTGTCTCATGAACTTTCATCCTTTGATATGCGTTTCCATCCTTCAGATGCCAGTATGATGATGATGATGATGATGATGATGATGATGATGCGTGCTTGTGTTTGGGCTTGAAAAGTAAAAGAGCAGGTGCAAACTGTATCAACATGAAGCCTTTAACTTGTTTTTCTTTTGAATGTCAGAGCATTTTCTTTATTGGTCCGGATAACACGCAACATTGCTGTTATTCTATTTTGTGTGGTAGTTCTCAAAGAATTGTTAGTGCATTTTTGTCTTTGTAGATTCTCGTAGCTGTGTTTGGTCATGATACAGACAGTCCGTAGGTTATATAAAAGATATTAGACAAGCTATTGCTTATAGACACATATGGTTATGTTTTGCGTAGAGGGCTCACATGTGGGCATCCCTTGGTGTATGTGGCCACTTGTTTGTTTCTGTGTCAGTGTGATGCTTTAAATGAAGGCTGTTCGCACAGGGATCTACTATCTTCCTTTAGCTTCTGGTTTATTTAGTTGTAAACCGATGGCTGTAAATGTTTGGTTACATAAACGAAACGGGACGCTTTCAGTGTGACCTTCATCTCATAATCGTTTTAAATGTTTTATTGTTGAATCTGATATTAATGAGCTGTGTCGGAGACCGTGGCTAGAGGTTTAAACGGTGTAAATGTCAGCGATGCGAAAACGGGACTTCATTGCTCGGGACCTGACGGGGATGCTCCATTCAGGCGGGGTTTCCTCGGTTATTCTGCAGATGGAGGTTCCCTTCTCCTCCACTCCCCTTTAAAATGAGCTTTCAGGGGTTGTTCAGAATGGAATACTTGCTTACTGTAATGCATTTTTAAAATATTTTTAATACCACGCATAAAGTGGCACTATTACATGAAAACATGAATGTATTCGGAATTCGGTATTGTGATAAATCATACATGTCTCTGACAGAACGAGATTGTAAACAGCCGAGAGAGTGAGCAGGGGAGCGGCCCGCGCTTTTCTTAGCCAATGAGAAACGCGCTCTGACTGTTAATCTTTTTTCGCGTGCATTTTTGCTGACATCGGGTTGGCTGATGTGTCAGAGGGCGTGTCACTAAGTCAACGAAAGGGTGGACATTTCTTACAGTACTGTTTAAAAATGTGAAATAGAGTGCAATGTGCAACAAAGTTTCAGGCAGTGGAATTATACAGTTTTGTCACATACATTTGCTATGTGTGCATTTTTAATTCTGCGAGTGACAGACATTTATTATCTCGTAAAAATGTTTTTGGATTTTTCATGCAGTTTTGTGTAAAATTGTCGAGGCATTCTGAAATAATGAGGCAAAATTAAATAATTCAGGAATTGTATGCATACTGCAATAGTTTCAGTCATGGAAAACATGGAAACATCTGTGATTTCCATGCCTGGAAATTTCATGAAATAGCAAAAAAATTTAAGTATTAAGGGACAATTCTACACTCAATATGTTTTTTTCCCCCCCTAGTTATCCTTGACTCTGCCGACATTTCATCAGCTTTAAATTGCCTCATGGCATAAACCATGAATATTAATTAGTAAAGAGTGTAAAGCCTGCTTACATCATATTTCAGATAATGGTTTGATATTCCAAAGATATCTTCTAATTCCTCTAATATACAATACACAGCTTGTCATGCACACGCACCTGCTTGCCTCTTGATTTATAGATTGATATGAGTCACAAGGCATGGAGGAAAATATTGAGGCATCTGAATATGCAATGTCTACAATGCTCAAGAAAAATGCCATGAAATACATGCATGTTTGGAGATGGTAGAGGGCAAGAGATGAGTCCTGATGTACATCAGTGTTGGAATCCTCTGAAGATGTGCACATGATCCTTAGACATGAGGCTGTGTGTGTGTGTGTGTGTGTGTGTGCTGGAGCTGTTTGACATTCTAATCGCATTCACTTATCAGTCAGCGTGTCAGCCTCATTCTGGGAATGGAGCAGCCTCTTCTCTTCTCTTCTCTTCTCTTCTCTTCTCTTCTCTTCTCTTCTCTTCTCTTCTCTTCTCTTCTCTTCTCTTCTCTTCTCTTCTCTTCTCTTCTCTGATTTCTTCATTCTTTTGGTTTGCTGCTTGATTGCACTCTTGCAAATGAAATTGTCCCAGGACTGTGAGGGATGATGTGAGACTGCAATGGCTGGTTGCTAGTTGTGTGTGTGTTCAGCATTGAGACGTGAGTGAGAGTTTAAGTCAGTAACTGCTGCAGTGTTCACACAAACAAACAAACACACACACACACACACACACACACACACAAACACACACACACACACTGAGGAATTCCTATTCTACAGGCACTGAGCGATGTGGTGTGTGTGTGTGTGTGTGTGTGTGTGTGTGTGTACAACATACCCTGCCCTGAAGCAATTCCTATTGAATGAAAGCAAAGCGAATGCTTCAGTGTAGAAATTTCAAGCTCCACTGCGCTCATGCTCCTCTATTTATTTCCCTAATGAACATGCAAATGATTGATCTAATCATTCTAATATACTGTATATGAAAGTGTCTATCCATCCATCCATCCATCCATCCATCTTTCTTGGATATTGTGTCTATATACATTTTTTCTCAGTCGCTTTGGTTCTCAGATCAGAATTGAAATTCTCAAAACTACATGTTCAATCTTCACATCATTGTGTCACTTGTGCACAGCAAAAAAGCAGTTTCTCATTTATTTGAACAAGTTGCAATGCAAATGCTTTGGTACATCCATGCAAATGATAATGTACAATTCTCTGTTGTTTCCTACATTATTTGCTTATGTCATGTTGATCAAAATGTATTGTAATGGGTCTCTGTTGAATAGTCTCACCCCCCACAACATTTAGGCATTAGTTCATAGCATAGGCCTAAGTCTTTACATGCAAAATGGTTGAACTAGTTGTCATAATATGCATGTACAGTTTTCCCTAAGGAGATTGTCCTATGTTCACATTTCTACTTCTGTTTTTTCTCTTTGTGCAGTTCTGTCTTATCCTTTCTGTATCGCAATAACATGGTCTGTCAACAAATTACAGTACAAACAGTAAAAGCGTAAATGTAAATCTTGTCCAGTCTCTTGCAATCAAACTCCCACATACACTTCTAAGTTGTAACCTACAATTTACAATAATTGTCATCAAAACTTTAGCCATATTTTACATCCGAACATCCCTCCAGAGCACACTGTTATATGGACAACATGACTAAGCAGTTTGACTCATCCGTACACAATGACACAAGGACTTGCATTCTGATGGCACTGACATGTTCATTGACACAGATATTTACTTTTGAGAGATGAACTAAGGATTTTGAGCAAGAGACTGGCTTTTGCACGTAATCCATGGTGTTTTGTGCATTAATTGTTTTGAGAAATGCACTTACTGTTTTGTAAATGTCGAGGATGATTTGATAAATGTACCAGCGACTGAGAAAAACTGTAAACACTGAATACATTGTGCAACATTAGTATTGCTCTGTTTAAAAACATTGCATATTTAATTCAGTTACAGTAATAGCATCCAGTTATATTCGGGATAAAATGGTTATTTTGCATTTTAAATCCAGTTTTGTGTAAAACTGTAATAATCATTCATCTTTCCGTTGGGGAAAAAAAGTGAGTTGTAGGAAAGTACTGTAGTAGGAAAGCTCTTTCTTGGCTATTTTATAATCCATTTTTTCCTGTTTTGATACATGTAAAGATGATAATATCAGAGATTATAACCCTTTCAGAATCTAAAACTATGTTCAGGACTATGTTCAAATACCATAGAAATCCCTCTAAAATCTCTGGGATGGTACTTTAGCACAATATCCGGTCCCTTTACCTTATTACCTGGCATGTGTTTGGTAATTTTGTACCTCAGCAGAATGAGGAACAGGAACAGACCCAGCGCCTGCTGGGACCGGGACGGCAGGCACTATACACACTCATACACACTCATACATATGCATGTGTAGAGTCAGCCCGGACCCCCACGGCGCCCACCCACTCGCTCTCATTGGCCACCAGCCCGTCGCTGTAGGAGCAGGTGTCGTGCAGTTGGCAGATTCATCTGTCGTCATGACGGGGGCTCCTCTCTCTATCTCTCTATCTCTCTCTCTGAGATCATTGTGTCCCCCTTCCACACTTTATTTCTCAACCAAACTCAACAGATTTGCTGGTTCAGGAAAGATGGGACTGTCCGGAAGGCTAATAATCCAAAGCGGTGACCTGTGAAATTAGGGGCCAGGAACAGAAAGCTGAGCTATTCCAGGTCGTGAGCAAAACTTGCTGATAAACATGAAGTTTGACAGAACGGAAGCTGCTTCAGGCCAGATCACGCCAACAAGCTTCTCTTCAGATTAGGGATTTAGACTGGACTCCTGCAAGACTGCACCATCAACACCAGTTAGTTTAGATTCCATTAAAGTGAAATTATCCATCCATCCATCCATCTATCCATCTATCTATCTACCTATCTATGTCTGTCCGTCCCTTTGCTCTCTATCCATCCATCCACCTACCTGTTATTTATTTCATCCATCTGTCTATCTATGTCTGCCTATCTGTCTTTTTATCATCTATAAATCTGTCTGTCTGTCATTTTATACATCCATCTATCCATCTGTCTATCTGTCTGCCTGCCCGTCTGCATGTCCATCTATTTGTGTGTGTGTGTATGTGTCATTCTATCCATGCCGTGTAAATACATAAAAATCTAAAAAATATGTGAAAATTAATGAATGCAACCTTTTGCATAATGTTATTTTGCATTTTATTTTTCGTGCAAACTTGCATATAATCACCGATTGGGCAAAAGTTATGAATATTAGGAAAGCTGGCTTTCTATTTTTCGATCAGTAATGAGCTCCCTAGCAACAGCAAACCATTTAGAGCACCTGGCATCATGGTGGGTTTTGTATGAGCAAGTGCCACTAGCTCTGGTTAATTTTTTTTTAAATATTTTGAGAGTTTTCTGCAAAAGATAGCTTTCGGCTTCTGGTACAGCAAATATAATTGGTGTAATAAAAAAATAAGTCAATGGATAGTCCCACCACGATATAAACGCGCGCTGCAGGGTCTCAGGGTTGGTTTGCACTCTCTCATTCTCACTTTCACATTGTTCATCATGCTGGCCAGAAAATCAAGCCGATAGCCTTTCATACGGTCAGTCTGACAGAAGAGCTGGACACATGCTCAGACACCATGCCTCTGCCTCACATGTTGAGTTTGCTCTTAGCCCAGAGTAATGCTCTTCTGTTGTGTTGCACATTAACTCTACAGTCAAAGAGCATGACCTGTCTCTCTCCTCGCTCGCTCTCTCTGTCCTATCTCGCTTTGTGCAATGTAGAAAGGAAAAGGAGGGGAAAAGCACAGTTATGGATCCATTAGCCTTGGTCGTTCCAGTCAGGCCGACTGCGATGGGAAATGACGTGTTTGTTCACCTTGAGGATGTCTCGATGAAACTCATGCTGGATTTCTCTCCGTTTGTCTCATTCGTATGAGCGGACTCTTTTAGCGCAGCACAAATGCTCCAGAATGTAGTCGTATCTGCTTGATTATTAACATAAAAGAAATGTCAAAATTTTTTGTAATTTTGTAAAGCTGAAGAATACGTTTGAAGAAAGCTTTGCAGAAAGCTTTGCAAAACAAGATTAAATACTCAAATATAATCATTAAATATATAAACCATGCTAGGTGGTTAAATATATTTTTTTAAATAAACATTCCCTGAAAAGGACGCCGCGTCTCTGGCGATGTTATTCAGTCCTTTCTGCTGTGATTCAGTGTGTCAGACTCTCTCTTCTAGAGTTTGAAGCACAACCACCTACAGAGCAGATATAAATGGCATGTTCCTGAAATGTCAGAATAACCGAACGAGCCGGAACGGTGAAGCGGCACGTGTGATTTTGATGGAGACGCGTCTCCCACAGCAGATCCTGGGGCCGGAAGAGCCGGCTGATCTTTCATGCAGTTTCTCCCGTAACGTGGACTCAGCGAGGTGTGTTGACGGGTGAAGAGAGAGAAGGAGAAGGACATGCATTCGAGTGAAAGAAATAGGGAATAAAAAAGTAGGTTATTACAGCTCTAAAGGCAATGTCAGACAGCGGGAGAGAAGGTGAGGGACACAGAAGAGAGAGAGGACACTTTCTCCAGGGACTTCTCTCTTCTGTCTCTGTCGTTCTCTGGCAAGGTCATGACCTTATCTCGCAGCTGAACTCAAAGTGTGTCAAAAGGGCAGAGTCACTGCAGTGTGTTTGAATAGTGGAAATGAAAACTATTACATTTGTGTGTGTGTGTGTGTGTGTGTGTGTGTGTGTGTGTGTGTGTGTCTGTGTGTCTGTGTGTGAGTAAGTGTGTGTGTGTGTTTGTGTTAGTGAGTGTGTGTCTGTGTGTGTGTGTGTGTGTCTTATTGTGTTTTAATGAGTTTTTAAACTTTTATGCATTTCACCTGCAGTAATGGTAAATCTTAGACCAAAATTCAAAAGCAATAAATGATTGATGTCAATCAATTATTATATTATATTTATGTTACATTACATTATTCTTAATTGTGACATTTTTTGTGACAATACATTTACTTCATTACTGTATGCATTCAGATGTCACTTTTGAGTTGTTTTATATAATCTATAAATAATTTTCCCTTTTTTGTTTATTTTATTTGTATATAGGCTAGTTTAATTTCCAACTTTAAATTGTGATTAACGGTACTGTAATACAATAATTCAATGTAAAACCATCTATAATTTTCTAATTCAAAATGTAATTTTGCATTTATTTGTTTTTATATTAAAATGCATGTTCATGTTCAATGTTGTTCAAGATTCTCAACTTTCTCTTTTTGTAAACTTCAGTTGCTTAGTCATGATTTGAGCACAGAATAGCCTCGACACACACACACACACACACACACACACACACACATCCCTTGTGAGTGCTGTCTGTGGTTTTCAGTCCGCTAGAGCAGAGGTTCAGAGGCTGCTGATGTTCTCGGCTCTGACAGCTTGTGACAGAGAAAGAAAAGATAGAATTTCAGCAGAATTGTCAAACATGACGGCCTTCAGTTGAGTTCCCTGTCACAAACCAGAGATCAGGTGTCTCTCTCACACACTCACACACACACACACACACACACACACCCACCCTCACAGAGATGACTTATGCTTCTTTCTGAACCCAAAGTCTAACATGTAACTGTGTTTGCAAAGTTCTTGTAAGACAAGAACTATAAGTCACATTGTATTTTTTGGACAGGTCTTGAACATATTAGTAGAGGATGATCCTAGTTCAGTTGTCAGATCTTAGGGTGTGTTCACACTTGTAGGTCTGTCGGTCTGAAAAAAAAAGAATTTTTTTTTAATTAAAAATGAGTCCTAGTTCGCTTAGAATTTGAGATGATCCTCACTGCAGAACATGAAATCCACAGGGAGTCGGATCCAGATCCAACTCCTCCCAACTTACATATACCTAAACCTACCCATCTCCACCCCCTGATCCCTAAACCCACCCCTAAACCTACCCATCTCCACCCCCTGATCCTAAACCTACCCATCTCCACCCCCTGATCCCTAAACCTACCCATCTCCACCCCCTGATCCCTAAACCCACCCCTAAACCTACCCATCTCCACCCCCTGATCCCTAAACCCACCCCTAAACCTACCCAGCTCCACCCCCTGATCCCTAAACCCACCCCTAAACCTACCCATCTCCACCCCCTGATCCCTAAACCCACCCCTAAACCTACCCAGCTCCACCCCCTGATCCCTAAACCTACCCAGCTCCACCCCTATGTCTGGATCCGACTCCGCCCCCTGGATCTCGTGTACTGCAACGAGGTGCTACTGTAGAATTTACACTGTAATTTTTAGCACACAAACCTAAAGACACAATACAAAAAAAGACATCTTTCATGACGTATGTTTTGCGACGGAACTTATCGAAAATCCAACAATGCTGTGCTGGGCTAAAAGGTTTGGATAGCAGCGTTCACACTTAAATGAATTAAACTAACAGAGTTATCGAACCAAATCTGACAGGTGTGAACACTCTTAGAAATGGCTTTTAGAAGCTCTACAAACACTTGAATGATTTAGCGGAGGCCATCGCTGCTCACAGAGGTTTGTTTCCGATCCGCTGAGATTCCCAGCTTTGCTCATTTTCAAGGCGAGTAAACTCACACTCACAAGAGAGCAATTACTTCACACACTGTTAAACACTGGCATCAGGAAGATTACAGAAGCTAAACATTCTTTATTGGCACATATTTGATCATTTATTGATTTGCTGCAGGAAAAAAAGCATTTTCTCAGTATTAGCTGTTTTGGTTTTGCATGAGAAAATAAACAGCTATTAAGTAAATGCTTGTTCAATTTATTGATTTTTTTCCCCCTCTATCGTTTTATGCATAAACCTTCCAAACAACTAAACTAAACCTTTTGTTATATTATGTTACATTACATTACATTATATTATATTAATTACATTCTTAATTGTGTCATTATTTTGTGACAATTAAATTATTTACTTCATTGAATGCATAAATGTTATATATATTATTATATATTTAGTTATATTCTGAATTATAAGCTAAACAGCTATTAAGTAATTTTTTTCTTGTTCAATTTATTGACCCCCCCCCCCCCTATTTTATGCATAAACTTTTTGCATAAAAAAAAGTTTTTTCTCCTACTTTAACCTTAACCTTAACCATCTTCTGATGGTTGCTAGGGTGTTTTTGGATGGTTGCTAGGTGGTTTCTTACAGGTCCAAGTGAAAAGAGCTCAACTTCAAGTCTCTAGATATGACTTGGATTCCTAAAGCATTAATAAATAACAAGGAAATTGAGGATTTAAAAAAAAAAGAATTTAGTATATATATATATATATATATATATATATATATATATATATATATATAATAAATGACTGATTAAATGACCAAATGTAAATGAAGCATCCTGCAGACATGCTGGTGTTTTGCTCTATGACTGCATCTGGTGCTGTTTCTCCCTGAATGCTTTTGATTTTGTTTTTCTATCTTCCTTTGGTGTGGAAGCAATGCAATGTTTGGAAATGTAATTTGTATTTCTCTCTGATACCCTGATATATGTTTTTCAATTTTAAGGAGGAAGTGTTTCATTTCTGTTTCGACCTCGTCTGTGATTCAGTCTCACATAATCTTTTATCTTTACGGTTCCAAGATTTGTTTGGATTCTTTCCCTTTTCACGGCTGAACTGTGGTTACTTAGTCAAGATTTGGTATTCTTAGGTATTTTGCCAATTTTGCGTGTTTGCATTTAGTTTCAGTTTGGTTTTGATGGTTAGATGTGATTTATATGTTCATCAGTGTTTGTATTGTTCAGTTTCTCTCTCAATTTGAGCTTACATCAGTTTTTATTTTGTCTTGATGAGAAATTATCGGCCTTCCATGTTTCTCCAGGACGCGTCTCTGGGGAGATGAACAGTAATGTCACTTCTTCATCTCTCACATCTTTCATTCTCTCAGTTCTCCCTCACTTCACCTGCCCTTTATATCATCCCTCCATCCTTCTGCACGTCACTCACTCCTCCATCCGTCTGCGTTGTCCCTGGCAGTCGTTCAGAGACTTATGGACATGAACGATGCTTTCTGTACTACAGACTCAGAAATGTACTTTTTATTAACGGCCAATATTTTCCCTCTGGAATTGATTTTCAGTTGCATTTTTTACCGTTATGACCATATTGGAAGCAACTCAATGCATTTGGGTGTCTAGACATGGTGAAGATGATTTGCTGAAGTTCAGACTGAGCATCAGAATGGGGAATAAAGGTGATTTAAGGGACTAGTTGTTGGTGCTAGATGGGCTGGTCTGAGTTTTTCAGAAATTGCTGATCTACTGGGATTTTCACGCACAACCATCTCTAAGTTTACAGAGAATGTTAATAAAAAGAGAAAATATCCAGTGAGCAGCAGTTCTACCAGAAAGACTCTGGAGAATAATACTTTAACAATAAACCATTTATAACAGCCCAGCAAGCAATTTATGCAGTAAAGTTCTTTGGCGTATGCCCCGTCCGTAACTCGCGATCCGAGGGTACGGATTCTGCATTTCCTGCCTGAAGATGAAGGCAGGGGCGCAGCCGACCCCCCGTGAGGTATGGGAAGGGACCATCCTGGTGGTGGTGGCGAGGGTGGATGGGAAGGAACCATCTTGGTGGTGGTGGGGAGGGTGGATGGGAAGGGACCATCCTGGTGGTGGTGGGGAGGGAGGATGGGAAGGGACCATCCTGGTGGTGGTGGGGAGGGTGGATGGGAAGGGACCATCCTGGTGGTGGTGGGGAGGGAGGATGGGAAGGGACCATCCTGGTGGTGGTGGCGAGGGTGGATGGGAAGGGACCATCTTGGTGGTGGGGAGGGTGGAGGTGAATGAAAGCGTCAGCATCTGCAAACTCAGACGTGTGTAAGTCGCGATTGGATAGATGAGACGTAACAATTGAGTCTTCCTGGCAGAACTTACGCTAAAGCTTTCATTTCTGTGGGTGAAAATACCTTGTTGATGTCAGAGGAGAACGGCCAGACCGGTTCAGCTGATAGAAAGGCAACATTAACTCAAATAACCACTTGTTACAACTGAGGTCTGCAGAAGAGCATCTGTGAATGCACAACAAATCGAACCTTGCATTCGACGAAAGACGAGCATTTGCAGTTAAAGAGTATATAAATGTTGTTTTTGTTGTTTTTGAAAATGACAGATGGTTTGATTCCTTGGCTGTGATCGTGTAGAGACTTTGAAGCTGCATTGAAACTGCAATTTGAACCTTCAACCTTTTGTACCCCATTGAAGTGACTATGGAGAAAAATCCTGGAATGTTTTCCTCAAAAACCTTGATTTCTCTTTGACTGAAAAAAAAAGAAAGACATGAATTTCTTGTATGAGTAAATTTGGTTTATTAGGAGATTTTTTATTCTGAAGTGAACTAATCCTTATTGGAACACGCTGACTTTTTGGGACTTTAGCTTATTCACCGTATCCCCCAGAGTTAGACAAGTCCATACATACCCTTCTCATCTCCGTGCGTGCCGTAACTGTCTGACGCACTCACCGCTAGCCTAGCTTAGCACAAAAACTGGAAGTAAATGGCTCCAGCTAGCATACTGCTCCCGATTAAGTGACAAAATAACGCCAACATTTCTTATTTATATGTTGTGATTTGTATAGTGTGTACAAATAGAAAGGTCATATGAGACACAGACATCTTTTAACCGTATACATACTGGGAACTATATTCTCAGAAGGCGAAGCACTGCTACTTGGGCGTCCAAATTTTCGCACGTTAAAAAATTAATACGACCTCACGTTGTGTCAGTCATATTTTCACACTGCCTCCGAAACTTTCGTCATATAAAAAAATCGGATCAGGTTCGATTTTATGCGTTTTTCTCATCCGTAGCAAGCATTTTGAGAGGTTTTTTGACAATTCAGAGCCACCGAATGACGAATACGAAAAAACGCAAACCTTTAGTGCTCAATTCCGATTTATTACTCAGATCTGATTTATTTTGTATAGCTGTTCACATTGTTGTTTTAAATGTGGCCAATATCAGATTCCAGTGTAAACAGATGATGGACCTGAACTGACACGTATGCGCAAAAGAACGATAAAAAGATGTCACGCAGCACGCTGTCAAACGGAAGTGAACACAGAGGACATTAAAGTAAGTGATTAAGCGTTTATTTATAGTGTGATCTAGCGAATTTATGCATAGGCAATACAAAAAAACAAAACAAAGATGAGGATGTGAAAAAAGAGAGCAGAGTTTTTATACATTTATGTTTTGCTTGTATATAGAGCTGTCACTGTAATACTTGTGAGCTCTGACACATCGCTGTCCTTCACTAAATACCTTTCACAACAGCTTAATAACATTTCTCTCTGATTTTCTGTCTTAATAACTTCGGGTATGTGACTCCCATGAGTGCAGAATTGTGACAAATGTCGATCTAGAGTGACGTAAAAGTTGCATGAATTCATTGCATTGAGAAACATCTGACCTGTATCAGATTTAGGACCACATAAATGGCAAAAATCAAAATTGAAAAAATCAGATTCCATGTGATTTGTGCCATTCATACTGTCATGACAAAAACAGATCTGAGTCACATGTGAGCACACACACAAAACAAAATCTGATTTGGGCCACATTTGCTTAAATTTTGCCTGCAATCTGAACGTAGCCTTTAATGTAGCCAAAGAGTTCAGTCACCAGATCTCAATCCAATAGAGCAACTTTTGGGATGTGGTGAAACGAGAAATTGATCAAAGCTCAGCCGACAAATCTGCAGCAATAATACAAATGAAATATATTTATATATGGCAATATAAAATAATGAATCATTGATTTTTTTTCTCCTGATTTAAGAAATCGGTATTATTATTATTATTACTACATAAAATGAATTTTATTAATAAATAGTTATTCCATTATATCATTATTATCTTTATTTAATTAAATATATTTGGGACATTTGTGCCCCAAACTCTGCTTCATTTCTGATCCCAGTGCTGTGTCTGAACAGAAGGTCCTTTTAAATCACGGAGGAAGACATTTGGCAAGAAAAATGTTCCAATTAATCAGTGAAATTGAATGAACTCCCTTTTTTGCAAGTCAAGCACTGAGATCTCTGGCTGAGAGAATCGAGAGCGAGAGAGATCTGCTGACATCCGTCTACTTTTCCTGGCTCGGCCTCTTCCCTCGAGTCAGCGCTGTGAAATATGGCGTCGTCCCCGAGGGCTGCCTCCTGATTGGCCGAGCATCATTGTGCATTCAGGACCTCTTCATCAGTCTACAACCCCCCCGCCTCTGTTTCTTAATCCTGCTCTGCTGGTTGTCTCTCTCTAATCTCACCGTGATCTATAATGGCACACCTGGGATCTGATCCGTCTCACAACCATTAAGAAAAGGTTATGGAGATGTAGCGTTCCCAGCAGGTGGGAGTAATTAACGCTGTGTGGGTGTGTGTGTGTGTGTGTGTGTGTGCTTATGCAGATTTGGATCCCATAGATGAGAAAAAAAGAAAACAAATAATGATGGGAGTCTTGATGATCTGATGTCTTTGGACTTAATTATACGAGCCTCGAATAGATCCATAATGAATGTTTAATGCATATTAAAACCATAAGTTCTCCCATATTGCTGGAGTTTCTTAATGTAATCTCAGGGTGACACTACAAACATATGCATGGGGATTTTTCATTACAACTGCAAAGTGAAACTTTAATTTCACACTATTTGGCTTCATTGTACAGAGCAATAAAACTGACATACAGTTACTAAGAAAATCCATAGTTAAACATAAACGCATCCTGCAATAGACTGTAAATTGCAATTTAGCAAACTATAAAACACAGTATAATCTATAAAATCCACTTCTTTAAACCAGCACCAGTGTTAAAATCATAAAGCTTTACTGGTGCAATGATTAAGATGAATGCTATATGTTTAGGAAACATCTATAACCTCATACTCTCTGTCTTTCCCAGTTTTCCTTTATTTCTCTCCTCCTGCGACTGAGCAAAGAAGTCAATATATTTATTACCAATGCAGATCTTCAGTCTTGATTTTTTTAGGCTGTATAAATCTGGTTTATTGCATAATTAGCCCAGTACTTTGTTGATGTCATTAGTCGTGTGGTTTCAGCAGCATGTGAATAATGGCTTGTGGTTGATCAGCGGATATTCGCCATTTCATATATTTCAGTTGTCAGTTTATGAGTATTACGTCGGTGTAATTTCAGGAAAGTATTGTGAATGTTTCTTCTGCTCACTGCATTTATTTGACCAAAAATACAGAAAAACACAGTAATATTGTGAAATAATATTGCTATTTAAAATGCTGTTTTCTATTGTAATATATTGTAAAATATAATTTATTCCTCTGATTAAATATGGTTGATGGTATTGTGAATAATTTTACTCATTCCCGCAGCTTTTTGCGCTCACTGATCTATAGAGGTCGCCTCTAAAACAGATCGCGAGTACCAAATTTACTTATTTTTTGTGGCTTATTGCGCTTAAATGGTCAAATTATGTAAAAAAAACCTCGTCTTGGTGAGTATTCAGATAAACACAGTCTAAATAAAACACAGCAGTTTTGAAACGTAAATAGTTGAGAAAGTCACTCTTTGCTCTTAACTGAATAACTCTTGTAACTTTAATTGTATAGGAATTAATCTGTATTTAATGTTTTACTCAACTCAACTTTTATTTATAAAGCACTTTCAAAACCATTAGAATGGTCAAAAGTGCTGTCTATAAATAGTAAATAACTCTAAAATACATAGAAACATAAAATAAATCAAAACATGACACGTTTACGATGAATACCATCCAGTGTTGTTTTACATTTGATTTACTTATTATTTAATTTCTGTAGTATTTCTTACCCGAATACCACTGCTGGACCCAACTGAAAAACGTAAAGCCTTGCATATTGCATTTGTCTTTAAATTCTATTGTATTTATTTGTGCTATCATTTGCAATTTGTTTATTTGTTCGTATTTATTACTGCCCATTTACTTGTCTTATAAATTGTTAATTCAAATAAAGCCTCCCTGTGCTGTGTAAAAACTATTGCAACTAAATTATCCAAAAATTATGAGATAATAATACAAATATATAAATGGCAGTATATTTGGCAGTTTTCCCTGGTATCGGAAATGGAGCCAAATATTGCTATTTTTCAAGGTAACGTATGGATAGAGTCCAGTCGTGACAGCACTAGAATGAGCAGTAGTACAGGTCAGCTGTGTGGTTTCAGGAGGTCAGTGTGGAAGTGTTCTGTGCTGGACACTCATGCGGTGAGCTCAGCAGTGTGTTGCTCTGGAGGACGAGGGCCAGTAAAGTTCTTCACCGCCTGCCAAACCGCAGATTTATAGCGTAATCATTCCACAGGCTCGCCAGCTGCTGAGTAAAGCAGACCGAGCGCGTGCTACTACAGAGAAATGCCAACAAACCCTGGATCTCTCCAGATGTTATAGAGTTCTGGAACTGCTGCACCTTCTTGGTGAATAATGAATAATGAATTGATATACTGAAGGCTGTGTATATTATTGCATGAATAAATAAAGTGGGGCTGAAATACAGAAAGAGTGCACTGGTGTTTAAGTGTGGTCTGTCCTAACCTGTTTGAGGAATGGAAGAATGGAATAGAATAGAATAGAATAGAATAGAATTGGAATGGAATGGAATGCAATGGAACGGAATGGAATAGAATGAATTCGTATGAGATATACCCCTGGTTTCATAGACAAGGCTTAAGTCTAGACTAAAATGCATGTTTGAGCTCTTTTAACTGAAAGCAACTTGCACTGATATATCTTTAAATATGTCTGTTGTTTTGTCTCCAGATGCACATTTACTAAGAATTTACTAAGGCATGTTTATAAAAGCTACTTAAATGCCCTAATTGAACAAAGGCCTAATCTTGGCTTAATCTAAATCCCTTCTCTGAAACCGGGCCATAATGTTTCTGGGAACATAGATAAAATCAATTAAATCTGGGAACCTGTCTTGTCTTACATGTTGAGGCTTTAAGATGGTTTAGATTTAGTTTTTGCATGTAACAATCATTTTCAGTGTTTAATTTTGGATTGTAGAATAGTTTTTTTTTTTTTCTGGTGTGTGTTATGTTGTTCTGTATTGATACTACTAAAAAACTAAAAAATAGAATAGAATAGTATAGAATAGATCAATTGGACGTTCATGGAATATACGTTCATTGTCCATTATTGTTATTCCTTCAGCCAACAAGCACTGCTCCTGATTTAAGGCACTGATTGATCGGAGACGACTGATTGGATGTGATTTGATCTAGACCTGATTAGGACATTAACTGATTGAATTCAGGTCAATATTTCCCTTGGCTGGTGCATACGTGGAAGACTCCTAACACTGGCTGGATTGAATCGTTTACAAAAGCCTAATAAAGAAAAGAAAAAAGAGAGAGAGAAAGAGAAAAAGTGCCTTCTTTATGTGCATTAATCAGATCTGTATTGTTTTTGTTTTTTTGCATTAAAATCATTTTAATCTCTGGAAGTGTTACTAAATGTGCACGGTGTTGTATGTTAAAGTGCTCCTATTACGCTTTTATGATATTCCCTTTAGTGTTATATAGCCGTTTGTGAATGTAAAGGTTCAAAGATCAAAGTGCACAATAAATAGAGGTATTTTTTTCTAAAAGAGAGAATTGGTTCTGAACTGCTGAAACGAGTGGTCGGTAATTCCAGTCTCAGTTCCTGCATGAAGCTTCGTAGGTTTGGAACAGATCTGCATAATGCCCGTCTATGGTCTTCATTGGCGGTCAGTGAACATCTCCTTTGCCCCTCAAACACTGCAGTTGTTGCTGAGACTGGAAGAGTTTGCTTTGTGTTGTGTCGAGAAGACGCTGTTTTCTGAGCTGCAAAATCAAATCCACTTTGCTGCACTTCCAAAGGACGAGGACTCATGCTGGAATCGATACGGTAAAACCGATGCAGTCGTTACTGTTCGTATCACTGTGTATCTGTGTGTGTGCTGAGGAACATCCGGAGCTGAAATTCAGATATGGTAATGGAATTTAGTTTCCGACATGCATTGTCGACCAATCACAACAGACTGGGCCATCTGACCAATCAAATCAGAGAAAGCTATCTGAAAGGCGGGGTTTAGAGAGGCCGAATCTTTGATTAAACCGTTTCAGTTAATGCTGGAATGCATATTATGATCAAATTTAAGTGTTTTTTGACCTTGGATGCATGTAGACCAATTGTAGGAGATGGCTAAACATAATTCGGAGCCTTTAAAATGGCAAAATGGGGGCACTTTAACATCAAACTCTTTTTAAATCAATTGTCAATCAAGTCTTCTGTGCTCCACGTGAGCAGTGCTGATTGTGTGCTTCATCTTTAGACGGTTTCAAATCAGCCAGTAATGAGTATTGAGTTAGGATGCTGCTTTAGAAGGGTTTAGATCAGATCCCGTGTGTCTGCTTTGTTATTGAAGTGCATTAGCGTATGATATTATAATCTCATGTACGAGTGTAATGCACCTGACAAAAGAATGGTAGATGATGGATGGGATGCTATATGTTTCTTTCTTATCCGTCCATTTCCCACTCTACCCAGATTGAAAGCGAATGCAGTGTCAGGCGTCTGTCGTTCTGTGAGCGATGATTTGATGAATTGAGAAGCTGATGATGGAAGATGTTTCTCTATTTTATCCAGACGGTTAAGTAGGACGGGGTGTCTCTCCGTGCTGTGGTGATGATGGTGGTTTGACTGCGCTTATTTAGATTTAGTGCAGTGAGTTTTGGCAGGAAGTGAAGACATTGTCATTCTGTCACAGATGAGGACTCTCTGAGGTACTATGAATCAGACCTCACATTCTGCTTTTAATCTTAATTCAAGTGTTTGGCCTATCCACAAACATTTTTATTAAGTATTAGTGGGATTTCATGTCAGTAGATTGATGTGAGCTAAAAGGGACGGGGCTACATAAGGTCTAGAATAAGGAGGTATGGCAAAAATGACAAGAAACATTACTTAATTTCCCCACAATAGAGTGCCGAAGTTATGACGTCACTTTGATGGACACCGCGGAAGCTAGCAGCACATGGGTTCCCTCGATCGGAAAGCTATGCATTTTCCCCATAGACTTTTGGAAAATCGCAAAAAATAAGATCTGTGTTCAACAAAGAGTTGTGACCTTTACACGTTTTGTCAATCAAGATAATCTTTACAAGTTAATCCAAAATGTATACATTTTGAAGCCTAAATAAAGCCGTCAGATATAAAATGATAACGGTAAAAAGTTTAAAAAACCACAAGCAGGTTATAACTGGTGTGTTTTATGTCATAGATCAAAACGTGAAAATATTTAGAGGCTTTGTTCACCACAGACCTTATTTCAGGCGATTTAGCAAAAACCCATTCAAAAAAACCATAGACTTTAGAGCGAGGGAACCGGAAGTAAAATGCTAACTCACTTCCACATTTTGGCCTACAAAGTGGCGTCGTAACTTCGGCACTCTATTTGATTGGTTTTTCATAGACAACCTCTCTTGTTACTAAGTAACCAAAATATTTCAATTTTAGACATGTGTCTAGTTTAATTTCCCATATTTGTTATTTTTAAAGGTGCCCTAGAATGTTTTTTTTTATTATTTTATAATGTTTCCTGGGTTGCCCTTATAATGTTAGTATGTTTTTTAGATCAAAAATAGTCATAATTTATAAATAAAAGGCATTTTTCCTAGCCTGATTTTAGTCTCTGATTTGAACACTCTGTTTGAAGGGGCGTGTCTGCTGTGAGAACCGGCCACTGCTGTGATTGGCTGACATGCTTGCATATGAAATATGACATGTGAAACTCTCTCGAATACTTTTATTACAGCTGTTATATACGTTTTAACTATTACAGCTATCGAGATTAACGAATCGTGAGATGTTTTTAAAGTATTTAAATCTATTTCCATCACATAAAATGTTGCTGTGATGAGCATTGAGCAAGCAGATGACAGTCTGTTGATCGCGAGACAACGCAGTTTCTCTCTCTAATGCTTTCACCAATGCAAACGATGACATAGCCTACTTCTATGAGAGCTTCGTTGTGCAGTGTAACAGCGTCATTGATTTCATAACGAGTTTGGCAAGAGAGATAAACTCGCGCTGTGTGGATTGTTCTTTGACCGCTTTCTGTATACTTTTTTCACTGAGAATTAGCCTATTTAACGTTAGTTATGTATGCTCGTTACTTGGAGTTTGCTATTACTGTACTAGGATCTTGCGCTGGATCTAACACAGTGTAAATTATCTTTAATAAAATCACTACTTACCGGTTGCGGGAATATAGTTGGAATTACCCCCTTCTTCAGTTTGAGACGCTGAGAGAAGCTTGATATAGAGATTGCTAATGTGACGTCATCATGACGTATTACCAATGGTGAACGCAAAGCATTTTGGGAATCCGCGGCACAAACATAAGGCGCCAGACTTGAATGAATGGAGGGAAAAACGCTGTGTTCAAGATGCCGTCTACCTGCTGTGTTATAAACTGCAATAGTCGTTCTCACGATAGAAGTGGCATTTGTCCACAACAACAGTAAACTCACTCCCTTCATACATACAACACGCTGCCCCAGCCCCCACATGTAAACCATTTATCCCCTCTATCTTAATCCAGCCCTTAGCCACCCCCATCAGTTTGGTCTGAAGTGTGCTGCTGGGGACAGAGACGCTTTCGGAAGTGCATTTTCAGAAGTGCTGGGTACAATGACGCAATATACGTAAATGTATGGTTAGTAAAAAATATAGGCCTAATGTCATAGAACGGATGTACCTAATACAAATAAACAAAACATCTCCAGTTAACTAGCAGAGCATTCATTTAGTTCGCTATTAAATACGAGATCTAACGCTTAAATCTGTTTTTGAGATCCAGCTGAGCGCTCGTTGCCGCTGCTCATGCATAGTGTTGTGGCTCGCGCACAGTCCTCAGTCGGACGCGCGCTTCAATCTATCGCCGTTGCAGAGACTCTCTGTTCGTTCCGGTAAAATCACAAAATAAACTGCACACAAATTTGTCCCTGCTTAATATAGACTGTAACCACTGATGAACATGTTCGGTTTTATTGACAGAGAAAAAAACTAAACGTTGTGTGAATTAGAACCCAAAACCTCTGACACGCTTGGCAGAATATCTACCACTAGACCATTTAAGAACTCAAACAATGTGTGCGGATCGAAGTATTTAATTTGGAAAATGACAAAAATAAACTGGTGCCACAGAGGGGACATTCTACACTCATGATATTCTTTAAAAAAGGAAGCGCGATAGTCAGATAGAGATAATTATACCAGCATCATGTCAAAAAGAAGTGGACAACAAGACAACGCTTTTTTTTTTTTTTTTTAAGTGGTGGGTACAAAATTGACTCATGACGAAATCTGCTGGGTGCTGCAGCGACTTGAAGTTACTGAAAACTTGGTGTGTGTATGCACTAACACCATGTAGTTGTATATGGGTGCTGGAAGTTGGGCAACAGGATGACGTCTCCTGACCTGTCAATATGCTCGTAAGGATCCAGTCCTTTGATTCCCTTATTTTCTCGTCATATCTCATCTTTGCATTAGGATTTAGGTTTAAGCAGTATGGTCCAACAATGTTTTCTTTAGCCCGCTGCATTTTGTAGGATTATATTATATTATATTCTGTTTTTCACGCTAATTTTTCATTATTTTTATGCCAGAACGCTATAGCCTGCTATGCCAGCCCATGTAAACGGGCCAAACATACCCATAATTCTTTGCGTTCTGATGACGTTGCCGCCCAGTTGGTCACATGTCTTAGCGATCTCTATTGTCCCAGGTTCGAAAATAAGTCCGTGGTGAAATGGGCAGAGCAAACTAACAACTTCGAATTAAACTGTTGCGGTATCCGATTAATATAAACATCAACCACGCGTCCACGCCTGTTGACATTTCTTTTCTGTGGGAAGGGTATGAAAATACCTCACATCCCCTGCACAGCCTGGAACATAGCATTTATTCCATGATCTGCCATTTTCTCTCTGATCCTCGCTTGTTCCGATGATGACTCGGCTGTGCAGTGCTTGTCATTGAGGGCTGGGATATGCAAATCTTTGGAGGCGTGATCCCCGACTGTTGCGTCACAGTCGGTATTATGTGGAGATTCGCCTGTTTTTCAGGGGTGTTTTTTAAAAACGAGATTTAAATAAGAAGGAGAAAACAATGGTGTTTGAAACTCACTGTATGTCATGTCCATGTACTGAACTCTTGTTATTTAACTATGCCAACATAAATTCAATTTCACATTATAGGGCACCTTTAAACTCACACAACCAAAGTCATGAGTTTTCACTAGTTTCGAACAGTACATTTTGTTCAAATGTTAGAATTTCATAAAAGGGGAAGTCTGGTTTAGGGTTAGTCATAATATTAGACCCAAAAGGAAAGTCACGTAAAAGTGTGTCATATAAGGTCAGATAATCTAGAGGTCAGATTTTTAGAGTCAGAAACATGATTAGTTCTAAAATGCATAAAAACTCAAATATTAGACTGTCAACACACTGGATTATAGTTATGTATATTATTATGTCAGTTCACATTGTGTCTAAATGTAACTATTATACAATGGGTAAATATTATAATGGATGAATCTCACTAAGAAATGTTTCCTGAATCTAATGTATAAACATTTACTTTCTCAAAATCTTATCACTGTAATTCAAATATGAATAATTTTTATTAAATTCAGAACAACAAATACTTCCAAACAAATTGCACTTTATAAATGTATGCACAATTATGTGTATTATCACTTAATAAATTATATATATATATATATATATATATATATATATATATATATATATATTGCATTACTGTAGGATACTGTGCAATGGGGAAATATGCTTATTTTGTCACAATATGAAAATTAAATGAATGGACCTTAAAATAGGCTTAATTTTCTTTACGCAACATGTATTATATTCTTCATTTATTGTTATTGTTATTTGTTATTATTTTTTTACTTGAGCATTTCGCAACAGTAGGGATGCACGATATCTGCCACCATATCGGTATCGGCCGATATATGTTCATTTGTAATGCCATCTTTATTTTCCTTAAGCTGAGACACTTCAGATGCGCACTGTTCGCCATGATGGTTTTGAATTGCTTAAAATATGATTGGAATCACTTTAAAAAAGGAAAATACAGTTTATTGCAAGTCTGTCTTACAGGCTAAAATTATAATGAAAACATTATAAGTGTGTGCTTGAGACATGTCTTTTTAATTGTGAGACTTTTGTTTTTGTAATCAGGCTCTCAAAAATAATGTACAAATTTGGATTTAGATTTATCAGCCAATATATCGGTTATCGGCTTTCAAATATAAAGAATTATCGGTATCGGCCAATATTTTCATATCGGATCATCCCTACAGTTTTTATTGGATTCACTCAAGAGTTGATATTGAAATTCTTGCACTTAGGATAGAGTTAATTTTTTTCTTCTTCTAAATCTCTAGTGGATTTTAAATGTGGTTCTTTCGGTTCTGGTTGGTCGAACATCAGTGTAATATCACACGCATGACTAAAGTCTTGTAGTCTTGTGGCTCCGTGTCGCAGCAGGACGGCCCGATGAGGGACGGGAACATGCTGAGCGGGACACAAGGGAACGGAGACTCGGATCGTCTTTAGCTCTCCCGGTCTCCAGGGACACTAGATAAGTCTGGTCTGGTCTGGTCTGGTCTGAAGAAAATCCATTCTTCTCATGGAGGCCTGATTTACGGACATGTCCCTCGCTTGGCTCTGGTGTCTCACTGCAGATCAAGAAAATGCTTGAAATCAATTGTCTGTATGGATGAGCCCTGTGGGCTGCTTATGGATGCGGGTCGTGGGTTTCTTCTGTTCAAATGAAGTTGCTGCTGGGTCACAACTGCAGGAGAGGAGGAGAAATCAATAGAAAGAGATGCATGGCGTGTTTTCTTCTGGGGAGGGAGAGAGAGTTTCATCAATGACCCCATTTCAGTGAGTGTGTGTCAGTCTCCAGTCCTATTTAAATGGTAATTGTTTTTCAACAGGACATGAAGTCATTTAATTTAGTTCAATGTAATTGGCACAAAAATTGTTGAAAGATTTTTTGACCTTACTTTTTCTCACTTGGAGTTTTGAAATGATTTTTATATGAATAAAATAACACCAGAGTTTCTGCTGAGAAAGTCCAATTAGGAAAGACGGCTCAAATGGGTCATTATAATAGCAGCAACAGGCAATGCACTATGTTTTTGCTACGTTTGCATCCTCAACGTGAGGAAGAAGTGTCATTGCATGTCATATTTCCTGTGAATTAATTCCTGTATGAATGCATAAGTGCCATATATAATGCATTTCCATCTCGGTAACATTTGGATGATTGGGACACGACCTTTGGGTCTTATCAGGGATTTAGGCTAGTACTGGAAGCATTACTCAAGTTAGTTCATACTTTGATATAATTTCATATGCAAGATTTCCTTTTTCTGTTCATGGCTAATAATCCATGTTTATTAACTCATCCACAAGTCATACAGTGCAACACATGTAATTGAGGTAAAAGAAGGCTGGAACTCCAAAAGTCATTGAAATGTGTAAACAAGTTAAAATTAAACTTAGATGGAAACATGAATATGTTGTTTTAACTGCGATGAAATCAGGGAAAAAAAAAATCGTATGATGTTTCTATTTTCAGAATTAGGTTGTTTTATTTGAGCATTTGAGGATGAAGGCTCCAACGCAAGAGTTTAATCACAAAATACAATTACAAAGGTACAGACAGGCAGGAACTCACTCAAAACACGACTTTATGAAGACGATGACTACAGACCAAGACTAACTGACCTGAAGGGAACTAAACACAAACACAGATGAACAGAAACAGGTGTAACAGATGATGATAAACGTTGACTGAGTGAAGACAGGTGAAACAGATGATGATATAACCGAACTGATAACGACAAGCGGGAAAAACTGAACAAGACAGACATGTGACTGGTGACAACTGTGACAGAGGCAGTACAACAGCAAGCACTTTTAATCATTGTCATACAAAATGATGATTACAGGGTCAGATTATATAAAGACTTATTTTCTCACGGCTATATATAATATCATGACCTTTTTTTACCACGGTGCATGATTTGTACACAAATAACCAGAGTTTACCAAAAGTTTGCATCACATAACCAGATCCATATGTTTGGTATTTCTGACTAAATATTCAACAATATTATTGATCTGCCTGCATTGACACCATTATATGAGAAATGGACGATGACAACACGGGTTTCTCCAGAGCGGCTATATATAAATGAACTAAATTAAAAACTTTTTTACAACAGAAATGAACCATCATTGAACTCTATATAAGTAAAGGTGACTTGACTTGACTTGACAGTTTATTCAGTAGCTCAGCTGCACAGAATTGTACTATAAATGCAGCACAACTGTTTATATTATTGGTAATAAATGTAAATGTTTTTTGAGCAGCATATTAGAATGATTTCTGAAGGATCATGTGACACTGAAGCCTGGAGTATTGATGCTGAAAATTCAGCTTTGATCACAGAAATAAATTACATTTTATATTAAAATAGAAAACAGTTATTCTAAATTCGCAAAAAAATATATTTCACAATATTACTGTTTATACTGTAAATCAAATAAATGTAGCCTTGGTGAGCAAAAGTGGATAAACGTTAGTGTATGTAAAATTGATTTAGCAGATTTTTCCATTGACACATCACCAACTCAGAAAGTGGGCGCTTAAAAACGTTCCCGCTGATAACTATGATGTTATAGTGACATTTATGTGCGTCTCATATACAATCATCCTGATGTGAGAGTTGAAGGCAGCAACATTTCATTTCACCGACCCGTATAGAGCTTTTGTTTGAAGATGAAAGTACTTGGTGACGTCGACAACGCGTGATCAGCATTTGGAATGCAAATGAAATGGAGAGATTAACAAACATTCATATATTACACAACAGGATTTTGAAGAGAAATGACTCTTATTAGATTAATCTAATCTAGTATTAGATGAATCACTCAGGGTTGATCATGTCAGATGTGCTATAATGTGCTGGGAAAGATGAACAGCACATAGTGTGTGCTGGGAACATTCTGTCACTCTGGAAGTGCAGAGGAGGAAGACAGAGTCTACAGAGATAAATACAGGGCTTGACGTTAGCATCTACTAAATGACTAAATGACCGGGCCTGGCCTCCTCTTGTCCTCGTTTCATTCCTTCAATATGTCCAGCCAGGCGAGCTGGGAGGGTAAATCAGGAAATGAAAAAGCGAGAGAGATTAATAAAAGGTAATCCCTCATTCCACACTCTTCATCAATCTGAAATCAATAGCAATCCTCACGAGGAAACTGCTTTCCTCTGCTTGAGCACAGACTCAAACCTAGTTATCAAGCCTGCGGTTGACTGATGCACAACACTTGGCAAAAACTTTTATTTATTAAACTTATATTTAATTTCATGTATATATATAACATTTATTTAGGTATAAAAATCAAACATTATTTAGGTATTTTTTAAATTAATTTAGTATATATATATATATATATATATATATATGTATATATGTATGTATGTATGTATGTATGTATAGTGTATATACAGTATATACTAATAATAAAAAAAATACCTAAAGAATGTTTTATTTTTATACCTAAATAAAATCTATATATATATCTATATCTATAAAATCTAACATATTTTAATAAATAAATATATTTAAATTTTAGTTTTGTTTATATATATATATATATATATATATATTTGTAATTTTTTTATTTACTTGTTTATTTACAAATTAATAAATGATTTCTAATTATTTTTTCAGTTGGAGGGTCATAAACCACTCCAGATTATCGGTCAGTCAATGTGGATTTTTCTGTGATTTTTGCACTTAAAAATAAAAATATTTCAAATTAAATATTTGGTTACATTCTTGGTTCGATGAGATTTACCTGTAGAGAGATTTTCTTCAGAATGATGGACAATCTATATTAAAATTTTATTTAAAATATCTAAATATTTGATTAATTGAGTATTTTGATTTATAATTAACATGCATAATACATAAATAATAATAAATAAATACAAATAACAAACAAAAAATTAAATCACTCACCTGTAGGGCTGTGCATATATATATATATATATATATATATATATATGTGTATCTGTATATATGTGTATCTGTATATGTATTATAAAATATATACAATATATCTATTTGATAAATATATAAAAATATATGTATAAACCTATATAAAATAATTATATAGTAACTATATAATTATAATTACTCGTAATATACTCGTATCCCCTCGTATCCCCCCCCCCCCACACACACACACACACACATAGCCTTGCCTGTGTTTTAGCTAATGAATTAAGACCTTGGGGAAAGTAACTATATACAACATGCACAGTGACTCTGAACCCATTGAAATAGTGTTTAATCATCTAGAGTCTCTTACAACCCCTGAACCATCAAAACTCTGTGGGCAACTCTAATGCAGCGCTAATGAACCGGCTCGCGGGCACGTCTCCGTGACGACCGGATGGACCCCATCCACTCATGTTCAGCGTAATGATATTAATAAACGCAGACTAACAGAAAAACAACAGTGAGAAGGACAGGACTGTCACAGATGTGTTCGTATTCTTCTTCATAATCAAACACTGTGACACTGAAGACTGGAGTAATGATGCTGAAAATTCAGTTTTGATCACAGGAATAAATTAAATTTTAAAAGATGTTCAAATAGAAAACATTTATTTAAAATTTTAATAATATTTCACAATATTTTGACTGTATATTTGATCAAATAAATGCAGCCTTGGTGAGCAGAAGAGACTTTTGGCCTGAAGCACTACGGCCCATTGAGTTTAAAGCTCATACGATAATCTTCATGAAAAGTAACTTGTATATGGAGAATTAAAGGGATAATTCATGATTTAGCATTAAACTTCGTATCAGTAGAAAACCTGTAGTATTTACCGTACTTTCCTCCCTCATATCCCCCTGAGTCGAGAGATTTATGTATTTTTTGTCTGGAAAAAATCCTCTGATGACGCAAAAATCATCATTTTGCGTCATCGGAGGATTTTTTGTCCAGAGGCTAAAGACTACAGCCAGTAGTAGGGGCCGTCCCGCATGTTCTCAACCCGCCCATAGATCTCACTCACAGAATGTACACATAGTGTCAGCCATCTTTTTTTGGAAGCTAAGCTAGCAGGCTCTTGTTCTGTGGAGAAAGCTGAGTAGAAGGGGTTACGGGTTACCATCCTCTTTTTCCCGGACATGTCCGGCTGTCGAGATCGTCCAAAATGTCCCGGATTCAGCTTTTGCTTTCTGCAGTCGCCATTCATTATTTACATGCACACCTTTTGTTTCAATCTAACTGAATTCATTCCGATTGGTGAATCTAAATGCATTGTTTACATGAACGCTAAGCAAGTGATCGGTTGATGTGCGTTTTAACATTGCTAAGAGAATTCCCGCTCCTCCGTGAGAGATACAAGACCTGTGCGTCTCACAGGAGTCGGTCATCAGTAATCACGCCACCGGCCTTGCGCCGTTCTCCCGCGGCCCTCACTCGTCCTGCTCGCCACAGTAAACATGAGCCGCGGCCCTCAGTCTCGTCCTGCTCGCCACAGTAAACATGAGCCGTTCTCCCGCGGCCCTCACTCGTCCTGCTCGCCACAGTAAACATGAGCCGTTCTCCCGCGGCCCTCACTCGTCCTGCTCGCCACAGTAAACATGATGAATGGAGACTGTAGAACGCAAAAGCCGAATCCCGGGCAGACTCATCACGGAGACTCACTAGTAGCCTAGCCTTGTTGTTTAACTACTGTGCTCTGTTACCGGTAGGCGTGGCCTCCTGGGGCAGCGAAGCAAGTGCATTCTGGGAGTTGTTGTCTTTCATCCACATAAGCCAAATATACATATTCTGGCTTTTCTCAGTCTAGAAGGCTCCATATTCAAAACTAATTTCACATTTCTTCTACATAAATGACCCATTTTAAATACACATTCATCTTTCCAGAGGTGAAGTATCCCTTTAATCACGAATGCATGATGACACTCTCAGTTAATGAATTGTTATTGGATAAAGTGTTGATTAATTGAATGCTTGTGCCTTTTTTAAATCAGCCACTGAATAAAGAGTGTGTGTACAGAAACCTTCACGGGCCGCCGGTGATCCGAGCGCATCTGCTGTAATGGGATCCGTCTGAATAAACCGTAAACACAGGGAATCTCACTCTGGAATACTGATGGAACTGATCCAGAGTCAGCTTGTGAAGGTTTCGGTGCTCAAACACACACATTTGGATACATCTGCTGATCTACACACACACACACACACACACACACACACACACACACACACACACACACAGTTTATCTAATTATTCGTTCTCATCTGGTTTGAGAGCTTAATCGAGACCGGCAGCTTGTTCTGGTTGCTGGGGCCCAGAGGCAGACGTACGTACACACGTACACACACACACACGCGCGCGCACACACACACACACACACACACACACACACACACACACACACACACACACACACGCGCACACACACACACACACACACACTTGTGTCATTTGCTATCTGAGACCTTGGTAGCAGCTGTTTCCCTGGTGTGAGCATCACCAAAAAGACCCTCCATCATACTGACTCCTTTCTTTCTTTCTTTCTTTCTTTCTTTCTTTCTTTCTTTCTTTCTTTCTTTCTTTCTTTCTTTCTTTCTTTCTTTCTTTCTTTCTTTCCCTCATCCCTCCTTCATTCATAACTTTCATTGTTCCTTTCCTTCATTTCTTCCTTCATTCTTTCCTTTCATTCCTCCATTCATAACTTCCTTCTTTCCTTCCTTTCATTCCTCCATTCATAACTTACTTCCTTCTTCCTTCCTTCCTTCATTTCTTCCTTTCCTTCTTCATTCATTCCTTCCCTTCTTCATTCCTTCCTCCATTCATAACTTCCTTTGTTCCTTTCCTTCCTTCCCTTCTTCATTTCTTCATGTTCCTTCCTCCTACCTTTCTTCCTTCCTTCCTTCATTCCTTCCTTTCTTTCCTTCTTCATTCCTTCCTTTCATTCCTCCATTCATAACTTCCTTCCTTCCTTCATTTCTTCCTTTCCTTCTTCATTCATTCCTTCCCTTCTTCATTCCTTCCTCCATTCATAACTTCCTTTGTTCCTTTCCTTCCTTCCCTTCTTCATTTCTTCATTTGTTCCTTCCTCCTACCTTTCTTCCTTCCTTCCTTCATTCCTTCCTTTCTTTCCTTCTTTATTCATTCCTTTCATTCCTCCATTCATAACATCCTTCCTTCTTTCTTCCTTCCTTCATTTCTTCCTTTCCTTCTTCATTCATTCCTTCCCTTCTTCCTTCCTTCCTCCATTCATAACTTCCTTTGTTCCTTTCCTTCCTTCCTACCTTCCTTCCTACCTTTCTTCCTTCCGTTCTTTCTTTCTTTCTTTCTTTCTTTCTTTCTTTCTTTCTTTCTTTCTTTCTTTCTTTCTTTCTTTCTTTCTTTCTTTCTTTCTTTCTTTCTTTCTTTCTTTCCCTCCTTCTCTTTTCTTCCTCCCCTTCTTCACTTCCTGCAGTTGTTTGTTTCTCAGACTGTAATGAGATGATGTGATGTGTCAGTCAGCTGCTGCTAAGTGAGGAGGCGTAGGCTGATTCTGATTGGCTCATAAGCAGATAATCTGCTGTGATGTGGCTGTCTGTCGTCTCCAGTAGCGACTGCGCTTTATCTGACATTGGCAATAGTGTTTGTGTGTGCATGTAAAGTGTATTTTTACATTCACTTTAAAAGCCTTGAGATTTTACGAGATCTGTCATTGAAACAAAATAGAAATTAACTGCATGTGTTGTATACAGCAGAAAAGAGTCAAGCAAACTGATATTTAATAATTTCAGTAATTAAGACATGTGGGAATGGAGAATATGTAAGTATAAATGTTAGTGAAATAAATAATAAAAAATATTATATTACATTTCAGCTAGTTGCCAAGTCAACACTTCTCAATGTAAACTAAATAAACTAAAAGCTAAAACCTATATAAATATCTATATAAAATAATTTATCATCAGCTGCCTTTTCATGAGGATTATTATGTGGATTTGGTAAATGCATTGAAAAACCTCAATCTTCTCACTGTGTATAACAAAATTCGGTACGGATTATTTTTATTATATGTTTTTAATCTTTCCTTTTATCTTTCATCCATTACTTTCCCTTCACCTCTTTCTCCCGGTGAAATACAGCTGTGCTCTGACTGTGTGTTTGTCACTCTACACTTCCTAATATGGGCTCAGAAGAGCCTTGGAGGAGACATACACACACACACACACACACACACACACACACACACACACACACACACACACACATTTGTTTCCCTCTTGTCTCTGCCCTGTCATCTAACCTTATTTCTGTCATGCTCTTCTCTCGTGCAATCTCTCCCTGTTTTCCAAATAAAAACACATTTGAGTCCATTTTAACTTTCTGTTAATCTGTTAAAAGAGCTAGTACATAGTTTTGCATTTTTTAGACATTACTTGTGATCCCCATCCAAATCTAACACATCTGTATTTTTCTCCTTTGTAAAAATGATGAAGCACATTATAGGCTACTTACCATTTCTCGGCTAACTGACTTCCTTTGAGATATTGAATCCCTTTTGGACAGGAATGTGTGTGTGATTGTGGAATATTAATCACTGCGTTAACGAGGCTTCGCTTCCATTTATTGTGCCGGTTGCTGAATAATGTAACTAGACCTAATTTTCTCGTTGTGCTCATTATGAATTCAGACTTTCTGCCAACTTTCTGGGTAAAGTAACAGTTGGTGGTTTATGTTCTGCTGGCATCACACCTGACATAGAAAAAATTAATCATTATGAAAAAGCTAAGTCTGCTCAGAACTGCACTGTATGAAAAATAAATCTGTATAAAAACGGCCTGCTGAAAATACCAATACATTTTAGTGGAGTTTACAGACATTTCAAGGCCAAAATGAAAATTCAATAAGGAAATTCCTTCATTTTACATTTGGCAATTTATTTACTTGACTTTTGTTAGAATGTTGGGATGTAAAAAACAGTATTTATTCAGTTGAGTGGTCGGAATGACAGACTGGCAGATAATTGTACCTCACCTAGTGAATAGTGCACAAGGTACCACAAACCTTTCATAATTATAATGCATCAGTGTTTCATTTAACATCCATTCAGTAACCTTGAGCATGAATTATTCCCTGCTGCTTCTATAAAATACACACTCATCATGACCGGCTGATGTAGAAAAAGCATCAATCTTCCGCTATCGTGCTGTCACATGATGTTAGATGTCAACCAGTGACTTTCCTGAACTCATTTCTCAACACATTCAGGGGAAATGAAGTGTGCCCATAGCCAGTGTTGTCTATTCACATACACTGTGTTGGTTCACTAAAGGAATTACTGTATGCAAATTAAGTAAAAGGGCAAACTGGCCCCAAAATATGTGATAAACGCAATTTGCACTGTGCAGGAATCCATATTTCAGTGTTGTGAAGGATGCAATGGAGGACCACAAACTGATGACTTTATTGAATTATCGATTTGCTCTTTAACATGCCAAGAGTATATTGGCTTTATGCCCGTTTATGAAGCTCTTAGTCTTCTCCATTATTTGATCATCATTTGTTGCTTCAAATATTGCTTCCAAGACTGAAGGTGCATCCCAATTTGCGTACTTGTGTAATATTCTATGCCGTTTCGAGTGTAAATGGTGTGAGTGGTGTGTTCACACTGACAATTCCAAATAGAACTTTTAATACTCGAATGATGCTCCAAATTAACTGTGTGGAATGTTGGAAACTTCATGTTCTAACTGTCACAGCTTTAATTACATAGCCGAGGGGGAGGAGCTTGCAGACGCTGATGTTAAAGTACAAAATGACCTTATAAAGTGAATACACTACACAGATGAATACAGAGTTCATAGTGTATAGTGTGTCATTTGGAACACAACTTGAGAGAAATTTGTTACAAACTTTTGTGTACAAGCCAAATTTTAGTTTTGCTGTACTAGAAGAGCTTATCATGGTTTGATGTTCAAAAAACACCTTATTTTTCCCCATATTCTCCATTGTTGCAGCTCCTTTCTTCCCAGTATGTCAGTAACTGTGTCTGTGAAGCCCCTCCTTCTGAAAAAGCACAATGTGCTCTGATTGGTCAGCTGGACCGGTGTATTTTGATTGGTCAAGCGCTTCAAGCGTGTTTGAGAAAATGTCCCGCCCCTTACCATAACCTTGAGCACATTACTAACTAACTGAAGCAAGCACCGTCCCTTTATTCTGCGTATGCCTTGGGCGGGAATTATTTAAATGAGGAATATTGTGACGTGTTCGTTCCCAGAAGAAAACTCAAGACTACAATGTTTCAGGGAGTTTAGAAACAGTGACACTGATATAGAGAATAACTCTCGCTGGAGGGACTTTATGCTTTACAACTCAGAGCATTCTCATGCTTAAACAGAAACATTACACACTAAAGAAAGTAAAAAAAAAAAACATAATAGTGCCACTTTAGGATTGTATATCAGCACCAATATTCAGTGGTTTAACTGGAATGTGTGTGGTTTAGTGAATAATACGCATGTGATTGAGATGAAATAGAGCATGGAAATGTGATGCAACTGTTTGGAGAATCTGTCCCTCAGGTTTCTGTGCATTTGTTACTGTTGGACTAAAACATAGTCAGATGGACTTTATAGAGCATTAAAAGCATAGTTACATAAAAAAGAAAATGGTGTAATTTACTCACCTGTATTCTTTCTTCCTTGTGTTGAACACAAAATGAGATATTTATAAGAATGCTTCAGCTGTATTTATCCATGCAGTGAAAGTAAATGGGATACAGATTGCACACAGGTTTGGATTGACATAAGGTTGAGTAAATGGCACCAATTTAATTTTTGAGTGCGCTATCCCTTTAAGGAACATAGGCCATTTCAGTTGCATGGTTGGAAGAGCATTTGCACAAACACACACACACACACACACACACACACATACATGGCATGCACGTATTCAGTATGTAAATACTATTCATAGCACTTCAGTTCCATTAAGATTACACGACACACCACACGCATAAATACATTAAACTCCTCTGCGTCTCACACACACATTCCAGCTCTGTTTACCATCTAATCCTCTCTACAGCTCTTCACAGTTCATGAAATATGTTCAAGCATACTAGCTGTCACCCCCTGCTTTTCTTTCAGAAGCACAAGCTGTTTTTTAAACCTCACTAAACCTAATTCTCACTGAACTCAGTTTACCTCATTCATTTCTGAGCAAATATTGAGCCTTGCAGCCTTCTGCAACCCAACAAAACTAGAACACTTCCTAGAGGCTTTCTGCAGTGCGAGCGGACACCGCGTTCTAGTTTTGATGTATCGAACAATACAGTTTGTTATATTATAGAGTACAGGTGGTGAAGTGTCCAGCATTATGTATCATAATGTTTCTGACCATAACGCTGCACAGAGCAACACAATCCCAACCAGTGCTGGTCAAAAGTTTGGGCTCTGAATTTGTTTTGAATGAAATGTTTTTGGAAAAAGTCTCTTATGCTTATCAAGGCTGCATTTATTTGACCAAAAATATAGTAATATTGTGAAATATTATTACAATGTAAAATAACTGTTTCTATTTGAATATATTTTTAAAATCTCATTTATTCAGGATCATTTTCAGCACCATTACTCTGGTCTTCAGTGTCACATGATCCTTTAGAATCATTATAATATGATGATTCGTATTTTTGTGAAAACAGTGATATTTTTAATGTTTCTTTGAATAGAAAATTCAAAAGCACAGCATTTATAAAAAAACAAATAAAAAAAAACTTCTGTTACATTCTTTACTGTCACTTTTGATCAATTTAATGCGTCCTTGCTGAATAAAAAGCATTATCATTTTTTTTTTTCGTACTGACCCCTAATAGTCATGTATCTCATATTTTAAAGTGTGGATTTTCACCACAAATGTTGTTAAAAAAAAATTCATTTTAATCAGAATTCATGCCACATTCAAAATGTTGCCTTTATTTGACAATAAAACTTATTCTAGAATCAATAGAAATATTTAATTCCATTCCAATTGGTTGTATACCGCATTTTATAGTACACAGTGTACATACTTAGTATACCATTTTAATAGAACAATCTTGCATCTTTGCTCATTTGCATAAATACACTCATCCTTGCCGCATCACTGTACACGCCCACATTGCTTAGTCAGTTGTCATTAATGTTGCTAATGTGAATCATTTCTGGTTGCTTTGATGTTGCAGATTTGTTCATTTGGATGCAGCTCAAACAAACGCCGTTTCATTGTGTTTTCATCACTCTCATGGTTTAAGATTTCTTTGGCCGGTCTAAATGAAGCGTTGGACAGAGGAGAGATGGAAGCCGTTCTGTGATCCACAGGTTTAATGAGACTCGAGGGTGGAAGAGACACAAACCTCCAAGCGTGGGCGTATCCGGAACGAGTTTTAATTACAAACCGCCCCATCGGGAGGCAGAGATGGATGAAGTGAGAGAGTGGATGTGAGAACTTGTATTGAGGGACATGAGACCAGAATATCAGAGAGACTTTAGGGTGGGCTCTTGTAAGTCAATGCCTAGCAACACCTTAGCAACTGCACAGAAAATAGGCCGACAACCACTTGTGGCTTTTATAGGCCTTTTTCCATAAAATGTTAAAATCTCATTACTGTATATTGTTTTTGTTTATCTGTCAAAGATCTGTCAAAGACAAATAACTGAAATCAGTATTCAGTGCAGGTTCATGAGGCTACTGCAGTTAAAACAAGCACTGAAAGAATGATGTGTGTGTGTGTGTGTGTATCCGGTTTCTGTAGGCTCAAGCGCTCTTCCTGTCTGTAGTTTCTCACTCTGTGTCTGGCACACCTCTAACTGAACACAACACTTGTGGGATGTTTCACACACACACAGGTTGCAGTGATCAAGTCACCATGAGATCAAAACTGACCCTGTGTACATTCCTCATTTTTGATTGGGATTTATTATTTTCATCAATGTAATAACTTTCTTTGCCTCCTTTATAGCTGGCATAACCAGTGTCTCGTATTTTTTACTATTTTTTACAGAAATTAAAGTTATATATTAATTAAAGGAGCACTATGTACCTTTTGGCCCTCTAGCGGTTAAAAAACAAAACTGCATGCATTTTACATAAGAACATTGTTTAGGTTGTGCTTCGGCTCTGCGTGACTGTGCAGATGAATGTGTTTCTCCTGCTGCTCATAAAACATTCACTACTAGACTTCAGAGATATAACCAGTTTAGATGGAAAGGATCTCAAGCTGACTAGCTGAAGACATTACTGTAGCTATACACATGAATTCCAGCACACATAATGAATTTATGAGCCTTCATAATACATAATGCTTTACAATCAACTCTGTAAGAGAGCTACATATAAAAATGTTTCCGGTTACTACAATACCTTATAATCACCTTTTGAGTAATAAAACGGCATCTTTGCGTCTCTTTTAAAACATTTCAAATCCATGCTCAAAGAAACAAGCAAAATGTTGATTCATGTTTTATTACGAGCTCTGTCACGCTCTCTTTTTGATGAGACACGCACGGGCGAGTGACGTATGTACGCAATTTCCCACGAAAACCATCCTGACTGGTCTAAAATATAAACACTTATAACAGGTTTACCATATGAATCAGAGAAGACAAAAACATGTTTTGGAAGAAGGACTGATGATGTATTGACTACTTTTTGTTCATTTTTATCATTTTTACATTGTGTACCTTTATATATATCTTGTTCAGTATCCTGTTTCAACAATATACATCTTGTAAAATTGGAAATACATCACATTATATAAGTAAAATGGGTCTTGATTTCAAGTTAACTAGAAATTAGGTTATCATTTGCACAGTTACACACTCACAAGCACAACCCAGGTGACAGCGTTCGTTAAAGCAACTTCGTTGTTTCATTTAATTGTCATTTGCATTTTTAAATGTTAATTTATTGTGTTCACAATTTTCCAGCAAACATAGCCTACAGTCTAGCAATCCAACAATCAGCTAATCGTGTCTCATGCATTTTGATGTTTCTCTGCAGAGACATCAGAGGAGCCCATGAGCCATAAACACTGGTGTTATCCAGAAGAAAACCATGTGATTGATGCAGAATAACTCAAATAAATAAATACAAACATTCACATATACATAGTGAGAGCGAGCGGCACTATATTTATTGTTGTTTTTGTCTCCGCTGGTCTCAGTTTTATGGTAAGTCGCATGGTTTTATGTTTCAGTATGTGACATAAACTCTAAAAACAACATGAAATAAAAGTTCACCCCATTTACTTCCATATTGTGCTAGGTCTATACATCAGCATGGGGTTGTTTTAAAGATAATAAGGGATGTAATCAAAATGTAGTCTTGTCATTGCATTAAACCGATCATTCTCTTGAGCAAATAAGCAATGTTCGTTATTTACAGCAATAACCTGACATTATTTCAATCTCGAACGAACTAATTAGCAGACTAATTAGCTCTACGGTTTCGGGAAACAGTCGTGAGCTGGTTCATGTGATATGGAGTCAGGATTGTGAGCAGCATCAAAACTTTGACACTTTCACACACACAGGTGTTTCTGTAAAGCTCGTCCTGCATGTCTCCATCAGGTGTGATCAGATGAGTTCATTACCGTCACTGAGCTCTGATCAGCGGGGTTGAGTGTGATTGTTATGCACACAATACGGCTCATTATAGGGTG